>CM064528.1:13748259-13936185 GCA_032716605.1 Paralithodes platypus | reverse complement strand
TCTTCAATTTTTACCATAATTTGTTTGTGTTAGCATTATTATTATGTGTGTATATTTAGAAACTCTTTTTCCCAGTGCGTAATGCATAGGTGCACGGAATTTCGATGTGAGTATCCTAGGTTCGAGTCCTCTGAGTGCCGCATGTATTTGTTGATTTCATTGAGTTTAGATGTGAAGTTCGAGTAAGATCCTGTGTACCGGGAGGAACATTTTCAGATGCCTATTTACTAAGAAACATTGAACAATATCTTTAACCTAACCTAACCAAAACCTAACCTAACATAGTATATTAGTAGACTATTTATGAATGTAAAATTTAAAAATATATTGTAACTTTACCAAATTATTGAGATATATGTTCAGGTTCTCCCGTTACACAGGATTATACTCTAATATGCTCCCAAAAAAGTATATTCTCTCACTTTAATTATTTCTTTTTATACTTCCTTTAAATTCATAAGTTGGTTGGTGTTAAAAACATAGTAATTCTGGCTATCATTAGACGATTGTAAGTAGAGTCGCCCTAATAAGTGATGTGTCGGCACCAAGTATATTTTGATTAATAATTGGTATCAGCAATATCTAAGCTTAATTTCTTCATAATGAGTGCAATATACAAACATGTTCCTACACTTACCCACCCAATTCAACATCTGGCAGACATTAATACAGTACAGAGCGAGCCAAACTAAATGACAGCGGAGACATGACTTATTAGCGCGACCGTAGCTATCTTGATTATTCAGCTATTACAAAGATTTGGTAGCTAAGCATGTTAATGATGAAACCTTAGCATTATGATGCATAGTAATTTCAGATTTGCATTAATTATCGATAACCAACTTGAAAATCAGAAAATGTTTAAGGGGGAATGGGCCGGTTTTCTGGACCACTTTCTCCCTCGTATTTAGCCCCATTAGTTTTCAGATGTTTACCCCATTAGTTAGTCGATTTTAAGACCTTAGTCAATGTTTAAACCTTTAGTGCTATTTAGGTGTCCATTTTTTCCCTGGCGAACGATAGTGAGCCTGTATTGTTGGAAGAAGCGGCCTTCGGCCGGGAAATTTTTCTACCGAAAAATTTACAAATTAATTTAGAAGGGGGATCTAATGGATGTTTTTTCTTAATTTGATGGAGGTCTAGGGAGGAAACTAAAATAAATTATGAATACATGCAAAAATCGACCAAAAAGTGAACCATCCCCCCTTAACATTAGCAACATTCAATTAAATATTGATTAGAAGAACTAAATGCACTATGAAGAAGTAATCCATAGTCGGTTATATTTCAGTTAGCGGTAAATTGTCATGCCCCCATGTTCACTACTGGGCTAATAAGATGTTATAGCGAAATGTTAATTATGAACTGTATTAATAATTTAATAGTATGCAAATCAACAACTATTCATAGTTTGGCGCTAAGCATTGGTAAGTTAGCGGCACAGGAATTGAGTTTTCCACCAGGTTCAAAATTAAACTGGCCTTATCCTTGTAATATAACCGGCCATGTGGTTAATGGAGGCGCTGTGAGAGAACGGCCATAATTTTCCTTGGCCGCCATTTTGTTGTCAATTATCAAACTACGGAGTGATATTTAATTTGTATAAATTATACCCATGGAGTAAACTATAATTATATCCTGTACCAGTATTACCGAATGTGTGTTATGGGTGTGGAATCTATGGATATATTGGAGTGTAAAGAGAGGATCACCACCCTACTGGTTACCA
This sequence comes from Paralithodes platypus, assembly GCA_032716605.1. Taxonomy (NCBI): domain Eukaryota; kingdom Metazoa; phylum Arthropoda; class Malacostraca; order Decapoda; family Lithodidae; genus Paralithodes; species Paralithodes platypus. The sequence goes on along the minus strand of CM064528.1, from coordinate 13,934,456 downwards.
AAATGGCGGAAGTTTGCGGACCGTTTCCTGCCCCCAATTACTGCCTTGTTTGTTGATTATCTAGCATTTCACTGAACTATATTAACACTGTATCTAGCATTTTAACTTTTAACCTATTAAATGATTCGATAAAGCACGTGTTGACTGATTAATGCAATGTTATTAATGATCGCATATGGGTAAGTGGATGAAGCAGAGTCCTAACACTTTCATGTTTCTATATAATGTAGATTTTGTGCAGTTTAAGAAAGACATGTGGTAGTAAAAAGGGTTAAGAGATAATTAGAAGCCTGTTAATTGCTGGAGGCCCTTTTGAAACTATAAAATCTTCAAACAGTAGCCAGAATACTTAAAATAACTGCGCCGGTACAGAAGGGGTTAAATCCCAAGGTAAATCGACTACATTGCTCTCATTAATTCCAGACTTAAACCCAAATTTGCCGGTTTGACACTTGGGAGGTTGAACAAAAACTAAAACATACAAATACAAATAGAATAAGATTTATAAAATAACAAAATAAAATCGATCAAAACCTATACAGCACAAATAAAACTTCATAAATTTGCCTGAAACTTCCACAAGGCTTGGTCAATATTTACGAGTCACACCACAGCTGGAATCTCATTTCTAAACCTATAATATCGTTCAATGAAAATAAAATATAACAAACATTACATAACATTAATCTGCGTGAAACTCCAAGGCTTTCTAAAACTAAAATCTTGCAATGATAGCAGAAATAGAATGGAAAAGATCCTTATGCTAGCGTTAATAAGACCGTAGCCTATACAGTAAATACCCACGAGGTATCCTAGTTAACCGGTCTCGTGCCCTTAGGATTCCCACACATCTTTCGTAAACTATAAATTTTTTTAACGATAGCCAGAAGAAACTCAATAGGTCAATATTCAAAGGGTTAAGGGGACAGTGGCTATTTTGTTAATCTATTAATTTATTATATTCATTCAGAGTTTATTTTCCTCGCTAGACCTCCAAGCTTAAAAGTACACCCCTTATACCCACTTTAAATATTTATTTGTAAATTTTTCAGTAGGCAAATGTCACGGCCGAAGGTCAATTCCTCATAAATTACAGGCCTGCTCTCGTTCGCCAGGAAAAAAATGGACACCTAAATAGCACGAAAGGTCTTAATATTGAAAAAAAAAACGAAAGTTCTTCAAATTTCCAAACTAATGGGGCGAACTTATCTCAAAAGCAATGGGGCTAAACATGAGGGAGAAGGGGTTCCAGAAAAACTATCCTCTTCCCTTAATTATTAATAACCACGAGGCGTCTAGTCAGCCGGCTTCGATTCGCTAGTTTGCTTAAGTTTCAAAATCCAATTAAATTATTCTAACCAAATCATCCACGTTATCATTAAGGCATATATTACTCGTGGGTTAATAGGTAATTAATCAATATAGAAATTCTATTCACGTTAAAAAATACTTAGCCCAATTCAGTTTAGAAAAGTCACGTGGGAATATAGCCTAAGTTTATGCCATAAATTTATAATCTGAATCTCAATTTCTTCTTTAATTAATAAAATCTACTAGTGATCGCCATAATATATGCTTTTATTGAAAGGGTTAAGGAGGAAGAACTGAGCGAACAATCTAAGCGCCGGCTTCCAGAAAGTTCGTCAAACCTGCCGGCTTTTTCAATCACATTTCTGGCCTTATTTAATGCAAAAGTATTAAGTATAATGGGAAAATCAACAAGCTCTTGTCCACAAATTCGGGTCTGGCGGTAAATAAGTCACGTTATTTAGCTATTACACCTTAATTTCTTCTATTTACATGAGAAACAATGGGGGAAAATGGGAGCACACGAGACTTACCTCCTTGAAGCTGGACGACCGGGAACAAAATGATCGATCCAGGCGAAAATAAATTGCTTATATACCCTCGGTTGTATTGCTGGTGGTTGATGGCAACTATTGGGTGACAGATGATCGATAATTTCACTTACAAAATCGTCAATATCTCCCTAACTATACATTTCTGAATAACATTTACTTAATACAAATTATGCGTATTTTTATCCTCTATCTTTTGGTATAAGTATGACAATTCTAACATACATATTTTGTGAATATTTAATGGTTGTCGTCATATTTCCTTCACATGCGGCTAGAGAGAGAGAGAGAGAGAGAGAGAGAGAGAGAGAGAAAGAAAGAGAGAGAGTTCCTATGCCAAGTGGACTTAAGTACCCAAGATAATTATGCAGCTCTTTGAATGCTCTCGTGTCCTAAGAAAAAAAATACGTATTTTTTTTTTGCCACGCATTAGAGCCCTCGATTCCCCCATGAACGCCTAGATCCCCGAGGGGATGGCCACGAAGGAATCGCCCTATAATGTATGCTATTGTAGAGACGTTATAATTCAATAGAGGTGTGTGTATGCGATTATAGAGAGCCTTTTCATAATATTCTGGAAACTATTAGACGATTCTATTCAGCTGAGGAAGGACGTCTATCTATTCAAAGGCTACGAAATATGTCACTTAATCCTTTTAGCTGCCACATAGCTTTCCTAAACCTCATAAAATCGTCTAAATGAAGCTGATATCAAGTAAAAAAAAAAAAAACGTAGAGTTGGAGCAGCTATCTAACCTGCCTCCCTTGGGCTCTAGAACCTGCCTCCACTCAGCCATTGTCTCGAGTTACAAGGAGAGACATCCATCTCCGCCCCCCCCCCCCCTCAACCCCCCTTCTCTTCCCCCCCCCTCCCCCCCTTTGATGACGGGAGAAATCGGACAACTTCTCATCCGGTCCCCATTTTGTGGACACTAGCTTATTAATTTGTATGTATAGGTATACCATATAAAACAAACTGTTCTCAGTTTGAATGTACACTAACCATAAATTAAATATATTGACAAAATTATACTTTTATTGTTTACATATCCTTGTATGTTATTCTTTACGTTTTTCGGTAGAGAAATGTAAGCTACCAGCCGAAACCCTCATAAATTATAGACTAGCTATCGCTCGCCAAGAAAAATAGACACCTAAATGGCACGAAAGGTCTTAATATTGGCAAATCAATGGGGCGAAAGGTCTTAAAATCGCCAAACTAATGGATCGAACGTTTTGCAATCTCAAAATTAATGGGGCTAAACATTAGGAAGAAGGGATTTAAGAAAAAACACTTCTTGCCCTTAATATATTACCAAGCACTAGTTGCCTGTGTCTACACTACTGAATGGATAAAGGTTAGGGAAATAGGTTGTAATAAATACATCTTTATTCATATGCATAAACTTCATACAATAAATACATCATACACGAATACAATAAAATAAATTACCAAACAAATATATTTAAGCTAATATTATTAATAACTATATAAGCCTACACAACTACATCACATAAATTAACTAATAACATCAACTAAGCACCTAATTAGATTATTTTATTCAGCTTAGGAAGGACCTCAATTAAAACGCTACACATGATCTCAATTAACGCTTTTAATTACCCCAGCTCCTTCCTAAGCTTCATAGAATCGTCTAACTGTAGCCGACATCAAATACAAAAGAGACGTCATCGGTACAGCAAGGGTTAACTCTCCCAGGTCCTTCCTAAGCGGAAATATGAGTACATTTTCCGTAGACTATTTCCATTGACTACAGACAGACTACCCTCACCATGTTCTTCAAAGTTGCTATGTAGAAGAGTTGCCAATTATACAATAAAAACCAGTAATTATCAATCCCATTTCAAACTATTGCGTAATTGACCTATTTAGCAATATACTAATTTATATTAAAAGTATATTAGTGATGTTGTTAATGAGCTTATTAATGGCCTTATTATGCCTTGTATAATTAAATTCCAGTTGCATAATTACCCTTTCGCCTGACCCCGCCCACCAAAACTAGGGTAGCATATATTAACATAGTACACAACTTGACATTCGACCACCATCTTGACTCCAACTCACGCTGTAGAATATACCTCGCCATTATTTATAAGCTTCATTATTGAGCATCGACCAATTTATTAACAATGATACTTATTTCTCTATTCCTATCCATCAATGTATCCTGACTGAAAAGAGTGCTTGGCAGGAAGTGAGTACGGAATCAAGATGGCGGCCGGAACTTCTACGACTACGTACTCTGTTAATCTAGAGACCCTATCCATGAACACAGGCTCGGCTTCAAAACACACGAATCTGAAACACAAGTTGATTCATTAGTTATATATTACTGAAATTACTAACACACTTTTTCCACACATATATATTTACGTCAAATAATATTTTTGCTTTACATAGGCCTACAATAATATATTATACAGTAAACATTAGGATTAATAAGATCATTCAATTTAGGTCTACTTTCAAATAACCCTTTCAAGATTCGATTACTCATTTCAGATTAAGAAGGGTAGCCTAAATTTGTTTTTATTGTGTATACTGAATTGTGTGTATGTATGTATGTATGTATGTATGTATTCTGGCATTTACCCCATTATTATTATTATTTTTTTTTTTTATGGGGGCGGCCGACCCGAGACAGAGCCCGAACATGGACATCACAACACCTCAGAAAAACAAAACAAAACACAAAATCACACACACACGGACCGGACGGTCCGACCCCTCAGAGAGCCCAGTCAGTTATGATGTCACGAGTAGGATGACCCCCCCCCCCCCCCCCGGTCCACCCCAGAAGCCATAGCGTATGAATTCTAGACCCCGGGAAAATGTTGCTCGCTTCTGATTGGCTGAAAGTTGAAAACTTAGTATGACGTCACACATACTGCCCGAGGCGATATTGTATGGTTAAGGGGGGTCACCGGTTTTCTTTTTTATATTTCTCTCCTTTTCTCTCTTTCCCTGGCTTGTATCCATTCGGCCCCATTCAGCCAACTGTTTTAAGACGTTTATCCCCATCCAGGTGTCGATTTCTTCCTGGCGAGCGATAGCGAGCCAGCATTGTATGGACCAATCCGGCTTCGCCGGAGGCATTTTTCTATCCAAAAATTTACAAATTTAGCTTGTTGTCAAAACAAAAATATGTACTGCTCGAGGCGATATTGCGTGGGTAAAATAAAAATGATTGTGTTGCACCCGTAGATTTATGTGCAATGTGGGTTCCCTATCCTGTCCGTCATCCCCCACACACCTTGCTACCCAAGAGCCGCCCTCTACAGGTTCCCCAATATATCCTTCTTCTACAACCCCCGCACATTATGCTGCTCAAGAGTGGAGATAGATATATAGATAGGTAGAGAGAGTAAGAGCGAGGAAGAGAGATGGAGAGGTATTAATTACTATGGAAATCCGTCCCCACAACCCCCGCACGTCATACTGCCCAAGAGCAACCCTCTGCGAGTATTAATTACTATCTAAACCCGTCCCCCCAACCCCCACACGTCATACTGCCCAAGAACAACCCTCTGCGGGTATTAATTATCCAAATCCGTCCCCACAACCCCCGCACATCATACTGTCCAAGAGCAACCCTCTGCGGGTCTCAAATAGTATGGGGCGACAGTCGAGAGAGAGAGTGTGTGTGTGTGTGTGCGTGTGTAAGAGGGGGGGGGGGGTCCCGGCAGGAGCTTGTGCCCAAACAGTTCGGCCCCGCAGAGAGCTGAGCCAGTTACGACTTACTGTATGTTACGAGTAGGATGAACCCCACCCCCCCACCCCCCACCCCACCCCACCCCATAGGCCATAGCGTATGAATTCTAGACCCCGGGGAAAAGTTGCTCGCTTCTGATTGGCTGATAGTTGGAAAGTTTTGTCTGACGTCACATATTGCCCGAGGCGATATGGGTAAAACAAAAATGATTGTGTTGCACCCGTAGATTTATGTGCAATGTGGGGGTCGGTATCCTATCTGTCATCCACAGGCAACGGTCGAGAGAGAGAGAGAGAGAGTGTGTGTGTGTGTCTGTAAGAGGGGGGGGGGGGGGGGGAGTCCCGGCAGGAGCTGGCGCTCAAACAGTTCGGCCCCGCAGAGAGCTGAGCCAGTTATGACTTACTGTATGTTACGAGTAGGATGACCCCCCCCCCACCCCATAGGCCATAGCGTATGAATTCTAGACCCCGGGGAAAAGTTGCTCGCTTCTGATTGGCTGAAAGTTGAAAGTTTTGTCTGACGTCACATATTGCCCGAGGCGATATGGGTAAAACAAAAATGATTGTGTTGCACCCGTAGATTTATGTGCAATGTGGGGGGTCTGTATCCTATCTGTCATCCACAGGCAACGGTCGAGAGAGAGAGAGAGTTTGTGTGTGTGAGTGAGAGAGGTGGGGGGGGGGGGATGGAGCGGGGGGGGTGCACATCAAACTGGCCTTCATCACTTCTTCCTTCTTCACGATCTGGTTTAGGGGAATGGAGGAATAAGGGACCAAGGGAGAGGGGTGGATGGAGACAGCGGGGGAAGGCGGGAGGGGGGCTGACAGGTGAGGGAGGGTGTATAGAGGACCCCAGGATGAGGGGCACCCAAATTTTGAAAACTGGATATAACCGGATATAAAAGACTTGACTTTACGTAATAACCTTTGTTTGCTGCCCACACTCGGGACGCTAGCAAAGAGAAAGAAATTGGCTGCTTGTGGGAGGTAGGGTGGAGGAGTGTATTGGAGCCTCCTGATTGGAGCCACACTCTCTCTCTTCCCCGCCTCCACCATATGTGCAGCAAACAAAGGTTGTGAGAAAAAAATCAAGCTTTTTTTTATCCGGTTTGATCCAGTTTTTAAAATTAGGGTACCCCCTCAGGTGGGGTCCTCTATGGTCCCTCCCTCACCTGTCAGCCCCCCTCCCTCCCTCCCCCTCTGTCTCCCTCCACCCCTCTCCCTTGGTGCCCCCTATCTCCATACCCCTAAACCAGATCGAGAAGAAGGAAGAAGTGATGAAGGCCAGTTTGATGTGCCGCCGCCCCCTCCATGCCCCCTTCCTTCCTTACCCCCTCCCCCCCCTCTCCCTGTCTCTCTCTATCTCACTCTCTCTCTCTCTCATTCTCTCGCGCGACAGTCACCCCATAGCCTACATATTTGGGAACCGCAGAGGGTTGTTCTTGGGCAGTATGACGTGCGGGGGTTGTGGGGACGGATTCAGATAGTAATTAATACCCGCAGAGGGTTGCTCTTGGGCAGTATGATTTGCGGGGGTTGTGGGGACGGATTTGGATAGTAATTAATACCCGCAGAGGGTTGTTCTTGGCCAGTATGACTTGCGGGGGTTGGGGGGACGGGTTTAGATAGTAATTAATACTCGCAGAGGGTTGCTCTTGGGCAGTATGACGTGCGGGGGTTGTGGGGACGGATTTCCATAGTAATAAATACCTCTCCATCTCTCTTCCTCGCTCTTACTCTCTCTACCTATCTATTTATCTATCTCCGCTCTTGAGCAGCATAATGTGCGGGGGTTGTAGAAGGAGGATATATTGTGGAACCTGTAGAAGGCGGCTCTTGGGTAACAAGGTTTGTGGGGGATGACGGACAGGATAGGGAACCCACATTGCACATAAATCTACGGGTGCAACACAATCATTTTTATTTTACCCACGCAATATCGCCTCGAGCAGTACATATTTTTGTTTTGACAGCAAGCTAAATTTGTAAATTTTTCGATAGAAAAATGCCTCCAGCGAAGCCGGATTTCTCCATACAATGCTGGCTCGCTATTGCTCGCCAGGAAGAAATCGACACCTGGATGGGGATAAACGTCTTAAAACAGTTGGCTGAATGGGGCCGAATGGATACAAGCCAGGGAAAGAGAGAAAAGGAGAGAAAGATGAAAAAGAAAACCGGTGACCCCCCTTAACCATACAATATCGCCTCGGGCAGTATGTGTGACGTCATACTAAGTTTTCAACTTTCAGCCAATCAGAAGCGAGCAACATTTTCCCGGGGTCTAGAATTCATACGCTATGGCTTCTGGGGGGGGGGGGGGGGGGGGTTCATCCTACTCGTGACATCATAACTGACTGGGCTCTCTGTGGGGTCGGACAGTTCGGTCCGTGTGCGTGTGATTTTGTGTTTTGTTTTGTTTTTCTGAGGTGTTGTGATGTCCATGTTCGGGTTCTGTCTCGGGTCGGCCACCCCCATAAAAAAAAAAAAAAAAAGGGGTAAATGCCAGAGTACATACATACATACATACATACACACAATTCAGTATACACATTACAATTTTGTTTTAGGCTACCCTTCTTAATCTGAAATGCGTAATCGAATCTTGAAAGGGTTATTTGAAAGTAGACCTAAATTGAATGATCTTATTAATCCTAATGTTTACTGTATAATATATTATTGTAGGCCTATGTAAAGCAAAAATATTATGTGATGTAAATATATATGTGTGGAAAAAGTGTTAGTAATTTCAGTAATATATAACTAATGAATCAACTTGTGTTTCAGATTCGTGTGTTTTGAAGCCGAGCCTGTGTTCATGGATAGGGTCTCTAGATTAACAGAGTACGTAGTCGTAGAAGTTCCGGCCGCCATCTTGATTCCATACTCACTTCCTGCCAAGCACTCTTTTCAGTCAGGATACATTGATGGATAGGAATAGAGAAATAAGTATCATTGTTAATAGAATAAACATCATATGCTCAATAATGAAGCTTATAAATAATGGCGAGGTATATTCTACAGCGTGAGTTGGAGTCAAGATGGTGGTCGAATGTCAAGTTGTGTACTATGTTAATATATGCTACCCTAGTTTTGGTGGGCGGGGCAAGGCGAAAGGGTAATTATGCAACTGGAATTTAATTATACAAGGCACAGTGTTTAATAAGGCCATTAACAACATCACTAATATGCTTTTAATATAAATTAGTATATTGCTAAATAGGTCAATTAGGCAATAGTTTGAAATGGGATTGATAATTACTGGTTTTTATTGTATAATTGGCAACTCTTCTACATAGCAACTATGAAGAACATGGTGAGGGTACTCTGCCTGTAGTAAATGGAAATAGTCTACGGAAAATGTACTCATATTTCCGCTTAGGAAGGACCTGTGAGAGTTAACCCTTGTTGTACCGATGACGTCTTTTTTGTATTTGATTTCGGCTACAGTTAGAGGGTTCTATGAAGCTTAGGAAGGAGCTGGGGTAATTAAAAGCGTTAATTGAGATCATGTGTAGCGTTTTAATTGAGCTCCTCCCTAAGCTGAATAAAATCGTCTAATTAGGTGCTTAGTTGATGTTATTAGTTAATTTATGTGATGTAGTTGTGTAGGCTTATATAGTTATTATTCATTTTAGCTTAAATATATTTGTTTGGTAATTTATTTTATTGTATTCGTGTATGATGTATTTATTGTATGAAGTTTATGCATATGAATAAAGATGAATTTATTACAACCTATTTCCCTAACCTTTATCCATTCAGTAGTGTAGACACAGGCAACTAGTGCTTGGTAATATATTAAGGGCAAGACGTTTTTTTTCTTAAATTCCTTCTTCCTCATGTTTAGCCCCATTAATTTTGAGATTACAAAGCGTTCGCCCCATTAGTTTGGCGATTTTAAGACCTTTCGCCCCATTTATTTGCTAATATTAAGACCTTTCGTGCCATTTAGGTGTCTATTTTTCTGGGCGAGCGATAGCTAGTCTATAATTTATGAGGGTTTCGGCTGGTAGCTTACATTTCTCTACCGAAAATAAAAGTATAATTTTGTCAATATATTTAATTTATGGTTAGTGTACATTCAAACTGAGAACAGTTTGTTTTATATGGTATACCTATACATAGAAATTAATAAGCTAGTGTCCACAAAATGGCGACCGGATGAGAAGTTGTCCGATTTCTCCCGTCATCGAAGGGGGGTCGGGGGGGTCGGGGTGGGGATGAGAAGGGGGGTTGAGGGGGGGTGGGGGCGGAGATGGATGTCTCTCCTTGTAACTCGAGACAATGGCTGAGTGAAGGCAGGTTCTAGAGCCCAAGGGAGGCAGGTTAGATCGCTGCTCCCACTCTCTACGTTTTTTTTTTTTTTTTTTTTTTTTTTTTACTTGATATCAGCTTCATTTAGACGATTTTATGAGGCTTAGGAAGGCTATGTGGCAGCTAAAAGGATTAAGTGACATATTTCGTAGCCTTTGAATAGATAGACGTCCTTCCTCAGCTGAATAGAATCGTCTAATAGTTTCCAGAATATTATGAAAAGGCTCTCTATAATCGCATACACACACCTCTATTGAATTATAACGTCTCTACAATAGCATACATTATAGGGCGATTCCTTCGTGGCCATCCCCTCGGGGATCTAGGCGTTCATGGGGGAATCGAGGGCTCTAATGCGTGGCAAAAAAAAAAATACGTTTTTTTCTTTTTCTTAGGACACGAGAGCATTCATAGAGCTGCATAAATATCTCGGGTACTTAAGTCCACTTGGCATTGGAACTCTCTCTTTCTTTCTCTCTCTCTCTCTCTATCTCTCTCTAGCCGCATGTGAAGGAAATATGACGACAACCATTAAATATTCACAAAATATGTATGTTAGAATTGTCATACTTATACCAAAAGATAGAGGATAAAAATACGCATAATTTATATTAACTAAATTTTATTCTGAAATGTATAGTTAGGGAGATATTGACGATTTTGTAAGGGAAATTATCGATCATCTGTCACCCAATAGTTGCCATCAACCACCAGCAATACAACCGAGGGTATATAAGCAATTTATTTTCGCCTGAATCGATCATTTTGTTCCCGGTCGTCCAGCTGTAAGGAGGTAAGTCTCGTGTGCTCCCATTTTCCCCCATTGTTTCTCCTGAAAATAGAAGAAATTAAGGTGTAATAGCTAAATAACGTGACTTATTTACCACCAGACCCGAATTTGTGGACAAGAGCTTGTTGATTTTCCCATAATACTTAATACTTTTGCATTAAATAAGGCCAGAAATGTGATTGAAAAAGCCGGCATGTTTGACGAACTTTCTGGAAGCCGGCGCTTAGATTGTTCGCTCAGTTCTACCTCCTTAACCCTTTCAATAAAAGCATATGTCTCAATATTATGGCGATCACTAGTAGATTTTATTCGTTAAGGAAGAAATTGAGATCCAGATTATAAATTTATGGCATAAACTTAGGCTATATTCCCACGTGACTTTTCTAAACTGAATTGGGCTAAGTATTTTTTAACGTGAATAGAATTTCTATATTGATTAATTACCTATTAAACCACGAGTAATAGATGCCTTAATGATAACGTGGATGATTTGGTTAGAATAATTTAATTGGATTTTGAAAACTAAGCAAACTAGCGAATCGAAGCCGGCTGACTAGACGCCTCGTGGTTATTAATAATTAAGGGAAGAGGGTAGTTTTTCTGGAACCCCTTCTCACTCATGTTTTGCCCCATTGCTTTTGAGATACGTTCGCCCCATTAGTTTGGAAATTTGAAGAACTTTCGTGTTTTTTTCAATATTAAGACCTTTCGTGCTATTTAGGTGTCCATTTCTTTCCTGGCGAACGAGAGCAAGCCTGTAATTTAAGAGGAATTGACCTTCGGCCGTGAAATTTTTCTACCGAAAAATTTACAAATAAATCTTTAAAGTGGGTATAAGGGGTGTACTTTTAAGCTTGGAGGTCTAGCGAGGAAAATAAAACCTGAATGAATATAATAAATTAATAGATAAACAAAATCGCCACTGTCCCCTTAACCCTTTGAACATTGCCCTATTGAGTTTCTTCTGGCTATCGTTAAAAGATTTTATAGTTTACGAAAGATGTGTGGGAATCCTAAGGGCACGAGACCGGTTAACTTGGATACCTCGTGGGTATGTACTGTATAGGCTACGGTCTTTTTAACGCTAGCATAAGGATCTTTTCCATTCTATTTCGGCTATCATTGCAAGACTTTAGTTTTAGAAACCTTGGAGTTTCACGCAGATTAATTTTATGTAATGTTTGTTATATTTTATTTTCATTGAACGATATTATAGGTTTGGAAAGCCTTGTGGAAGTTTCAGGCAAATTTATTAAGTTTTATTTATATACTGTATAGGTTTTGTTCAATTTTATTTTGATATTTTATAAATCTTATTCTATTTGTTTTTTTTTGTTTTTTCAACCTCCCAAGTGTCAAACCGGCAAATTTGGGTTTAAGTCTGGAATTAATGAGAGCAATGTAGTCAATTTACCTTGGGATTTAACCCCTTCTGTACCGGCGCAGACATTTTAACTTTATTCTGGCTACTGTTTGAAGATTTTATATAGTTTCAAAAGGGCCTCCAGCAATTAACAGGCTTCTAATTATCTCTTAACCCTTTTTACTACCACATGTCCTTCTTAAACTGCACAAAATCTACATTATATAGAAACATGAAAGTGTTAGGACTCTGCTTCATCCACTTACCCATATGCAATCATTAATAACATTGCATTAATCAGTCAACACGTGCTTTATCGAATCATTTAATAGGTTAAAAGTTAAAATTATAGATAGTGTTAATATAGTTAAGTGAAATGCTAGATAATCAACAAACAAGGCAGTAATTGGGGGCAGGAAACGGTCCGCAAACTTCCGCCATTTTGGTAACCAGTAGGGTGGTGATCCTCTTTACACTCCAATATATCCATAGATTCCACACCCATAACACACATTCGGTAATACTGGTACAGGATATATTTATAGTTTACTCCATGGGTATAATTTATACAAATTAAATGTCACTCCGTAGTTTGATAATTGACAACAAAATGGCGGCCAAGGAAAATTATGGCCGTTCTCTCACAGCGCCTCCATTAACCACATGGCCGGTTATATTACAAGGATAAGGCCAGTTTAATTTTGAACCTGGTGGAAAACTCAATTCCTGTGCCGCTAACTTACCAATGCCTTAGCGCCAAACTATAAATAGTTGTTGATTTGCATACTATTAATACAGTTCATAATTAACATCTTATTAGCCCAGTAGTGAACATGGGGGCATGACAATTTACCGCTAACTGAAATATAACCGACTATGGATTACTTCTTCATAGTGCATTTAGTTCTTCTAATCAATATTTAGTTGAATGTTGCCAATGTTAAGGGGGGATGGTTCACATTTTGGTCAATTTTTGCATGTATTCATCATTTATTTTAGTTTCCTCCCTAGACCTCCATAACATTAAGAAAAAACATCCATTAGATCCACCTTCTTAATTAATTTGTAAATTTTTCGGTAGAAAAATTTCCCGGCCGAAGGCCGCTTCTTCCAACAATACAGGCTCACTATCGTTCGCCAGGGAAAAAATAGACACCTAAATAGCACTAAAGGTTTAAACATTGACGAAGAAATGGGGCGAAAGGTCTTAAATTCGATTAACTAATGGGGCAAACATCTTAACATCTGAAAACTAATGGGGCTAAACACGAGGGAGAAAGTGGTCCAGAAAACCGGCCCATTCCCCCTTAAACATTTTCTGATTTTAAAGTTGGTTATCGATAATTAATGAAAATCTGAAATTACTATGGATCATAATGCTAAGGTTTCATCATTAACATGCTTAGCTACCAAATCTTCGTAATAGCTGAATAATCAAGATAGCTACGGTCGCGCTAATAAGTCATGTCTCCGCTGTCATTTAGTTTGGCTCGCTCTGTGCTGTATTAATGTCTGCCAGATGTTGAATTGGGTGGGTAAGTGTAGGAACATGTTTGTATATTGCACTCCTTATGAAGAAATTAAGCTTAGATATTGCTGATACCAATTATTAATCAAAATATACTTGGTGCTGAGACATCACTTATTAGGGCGACTGTACATACAATCGTCTAATGATAGCCAGAATTACTATGATTCTAACACCAACCAACTTATGAATTTAAAGGAAGTATAAAAAGAAATAATTAAAGTGAGAGAATATACTTTTTTGGGAGCATATTAGAGTATAATCCTGTGTAACGGGAGAACCTGAACATATATCTCAATAATTTGGTAAAGTTACAATATATTTTTAAATTTTACATTCATAAATAGTCTACTAATATACTATGTTAGGTTAGGTTTTGGTTAGGTTAGGTTAAAGATATTGTTCAATGTTTCTTAGTAAATAGGCATCTGAAAAAGTTCCTCCCGGTACACAGGATCTTACTCGAACTTCACATCTAAACTCAATGAAATCAACAAATACATGCGGCACTCAGAGGACTCGAACCTAGGATACTCACATCGAAATTCCGTGCACCTATGCATTACGCTCTGGGAAAAAGACAGTTTCTAAATATACACACATAATAATAATGCTAACACAAACAAATTATGGTAAAAATTGAAGAGACTAAGTTATTTTTGTCGTTTTGTTAGGTTAGGTAAAAAGGCTGTCCGGAGTCTCTTCAATTTTTACCCAAATTATATACAGTGTACTTGGCTGATTGAGATATATTTTAACGATGTATTTTTTTCTTTTACAGATGTCGAACGATGATGGAAACCCCAACCAGACCACTCAACCAGTCCACCACTACCACCACCACCACGGCAACAATATCCTTTAATCCTAACCATCCTTTCCCACTGTGTTCTCTGTAAAGGGAAGTTTTATTTTGATTTTGTATATATATATTTTTTCGTCCCAAGACCTTCAGTCAAGCTTAAATAAAATACCTCTAAGACCCCCCTTCGAGATAATTTTTCACATTTTTCGATAGAAAACTGTACCAACCGAAATAAGAATAATAATAATAATAAGGCCAGTTTTTCATTAATTTCAGGCTAGCTAGCGCTCGCCAGGAAAAACAAATATCTATATGGCAAAGGTCTTTAGTGCCAAACTAGGTGAAAGTCTGTCTCAAAATAACCTGGGCTAAACATGAGGGAGAAAGGGGCCGGAGCAAACTTCCCTTTAATCCTAACCATCCCCCCCCCTTCCTTCCATTGTCCTTGTCACCACCTAAACCACCTCCCTTCTACTAACATGTGTATAGACATTACGTTAGATAGGCGGCAAATTTAAGGTAAGATTCTATTTTAATACATTTCAGTGTAAATTATATACTTATTGTTTTGCAATAATTTATATATAAATAAATCTGGTATATATATTTTTTTTACATGTGCTATAACTATAATATTTCCAATAACGTACCATAATTTTTGCATAATGAAATATATATATTGAAATATAATATAATTAATCAATGCACTAATCTTTTTCTCCTATCGTCGTTGGCTTCGAATTAGACAAGGTTTCTGGTAGGGATGCTGAGGTGGGGGGGGGGGGGGTAGAGGGGGGTAGCTCTAGTTAGTTCAAGGGGTAGGGATAGGTAGGTGTCTGTTCTAGGTTAGTATTGGTTAGGTGTTGCTCAATTCGCTTCCCTGAGGAGGTTGGTTTGCGGTCTGTTAGTGGTCTGTTAGAGGCTTGGGTAGAAGCTTAGTTAGTTAGTTAGATTTAGTTAGTACAGGGTTACAATAGTTTGGGGGATTGGTTTTTCTTGTTGGTTGAAATCCGGCCGGTGCATTTCTGGTAGTCTGTTCGTTGGTTGTGAAGGTTGCAGGTTTTCAGATGTGGCGGCTTGCAGACCCGCTGTGGCAGCTTGCAGACCCGCTGTGGCAAATTGCAGACCCGCTGTGGCCGATTTGCAGACCCGATGTTGTGGCTGGCAGAATGGCGCTCCTGTAATAATTAAATATTTGTATCAACAGGAATGAGCTGGAAGGCCTGACGAAGGAGGAACAACGGTGAAATTATAGATGCCAGAACCACATGTGACTAATAATACCTTAAATCTTTCTAACAGAGATGGGAGGACCGACCCGACCAAGCCCAAACTCAGCCCGACCAGACCCGAGACGACCCAGCCAGGAATCACGACCACCTTGACTATGGTTGATATATCATTATTTTAGTACCTGTAAAATAAGTACCTGTATATGAACTATTAAGGGGAGGCAGACAGTTTGTTTGGTCTTTAATTAATTCCTATTTTTTTTTAGTTTCCTCCCTAGACCTCCAAGCTTAGAAAAACACTCCCTAGACCCCCCTTCAAGATAAATTTGTAAATTTTTTGGTAAAAAAAATCCCGGCCAGAGGCCGGCTCCTCTTAAAATTGCAGGCTCCCTATCGCTCGCCAGGAAATAATAGACACCTACTGTAAATGGCACGAAAGGTCTTAAATTTGAGAACTAAATGGGGCGAAAGGTGTTACAGTCGCCAAACTAATGGGCCGAACATCTTTTAATCTCAAAACAAATGGGGCTTAACACGAGGGAGACTGGACCAGACAAAAGACTTCTCCCCTTAAGATACCTATTAAAAATGTTAATGTCTTGAAATATTGGCCTAATTCCTTAAGTTGTAGATACTTTTAAATCATTGCACTACTAACCTTCCTTATTGTTGACAGGCTCGGCTCGGCGGAGAGGGAAGACAAAATGAAGACACCCCTCCACCACTACCACCCCTCTACCACCACCACCACTACCACCACCCAGGGAGCCTTAAACACCTTTACCAACAAACTAGGGTAAGAACACAACAATATTATTATTTTTTGTTTTTTTCCTATAAATTCATTCATTCATCAATTCTTAGTTTCCTCGCTAGACATCCATTACACTTAGAAAAACATCCCCTAGAACCCTCTTCAAGATAAATTTGTACAGTTTTTGGTAGAAAAATGTCCCGGCCAAAGGCTGGTTACAGGCTCGCTATCGCTCGCCAGAAAAAGACACCTAAATGGCACAATTGGTCTTAAAATGTATAACTAAATGGGACAAAAGGTCTTAAAATCGCCAAACAAATGAGCGGAACGTCTAAAAATCTCAAAACTAATGGGACTAAATACTAGGGAAAAAGGGGACCAGAAAAAAGACTCTCCCCTTAATAGGGTTAATGGGTATGGGGTTATTCATTGGTAGATAGATTCAATTATTTGTTTCCTCCTAAGACTTCCAAGCTTTAACAAAAAAAAAAAAAAAAACAAAAAAAAAAAAAAAAAAAAAATCTCCAAAGATCCCCTTCTAGATAAATTTGTACAATTTTCGGTAGAAAAATGTCCAGGCCGAAGGAAGATTCCTCCTGAATTACAGGCTCGCTATCGCTCGCCAGGAAAAAAATAGACGCCTAAGTAGCACGAAAGGTCTTGATATTGACAAAGAAACAGGTTGAAAGGTCTTAAAATGGCCAAAGTAATGGGCTGAACGTCTTATAATCTGCAAACTAATGGGGCTAAGCATGAAGGGGGACCAGAAAAACGACTCATCTTTCCTTAACAATATTTAAAGGTTAGGTTACCATGTGTATAGTTGTCTCGTAAGTTCCCTTAGCCTATCTCTTATAGTAATTTTATCATGAACACCTATTTTTTTTAAGTTGTGTATTTAGGGCTTGGTCCTCTAGAACAAATTCTGGCGTTCCATATACTGTATTAATGCTAAAACATAGGGTTAATTACAAACACCTTATTTGCATTCAGAAATAGTAATCAATCTCATAATTACCTCTCCAAAATGAGTTTAATGCCCACAGTTCACTTAAAGACAACTGCAGAGGTTGAAGTAAGTTTCTAAACGCCCCTGATGGTCACAAAGGCGTTTAAGTATCCCAGAAAAGGCGCAAATTGCGTCCTATGCGTTAAAGGTTTAATAATAATATTGTGGAATTTAGTCAGTGGGCGTTTGTTTTTACTAGAAATTAGAAACTTTGAACTTCTACAGGTAGGGAACAACTTATGATCATGTGACTTAAATGGCTTCAAACTCAGTGTGTCCAGGCATTTTGGCCCGAACGTCCCTTGATTTTGGCCCAGTCAATCTTTCAACTCTGGGGGGGAGGCACTCGATACAGGCAGTTCTGCCTTTTGTCTTCCTCACTCGCATAGAAAAATAATCAGGAAGGGTCAATAGCAGTACCCGCCAGTGCTTTACAATCTCCCCCCTGCCTTAACAAATTCAGAAGTATATATTCATAAACTACACTGCAGATAATTTCAATATAAAAAGGTTCTAAAATTGATACCCCTTATAACTGCAGGCTTATGTATAGTTACCAAAACCTGAACCTTGGACAATACGATAGAGGGCTGACTAGTTGCTCAACATCACGGGTTAATGGGAGGTTTGTAGTTTGCTCCCTAGACTTCCATCAAGACCCCCCTTAGAGATAAATGTGTAAATTTTTCGGTAGAAAAATATGCCGGTCGAAGGCAGTTTCTTCCAAAACTACAGGCTTGCTATCCTTCGCGAGGAAAAATTAGCTACTTAAATGGCATGACAGGTCATAAAATTGACAAATTGGGGCAAAAAGTCTTGTAATAGTCAAAACGAATAGTAGACAGTCATAAAATCTCAAACCGAGCTAAACATTAGGGCGAAGGGGTCCAGAAAAAGGCCTTAATGCAGTGGTGACTATAGTTATTAGCGTTATACAGTACATCAGGATGTTAACTAATACTAACCTAATGTTTCAGATGTATGGTAGACGTCCAGCCTGAGGGGGGACAACAGACGGATGAGACACTTGTGGCCAAACACCTCTCCATCACAACTCTGCAACAGCCATCATATCAGGTGTCACTAAAATGGTTTAATACGATCTTATTATGAAAGTCTATGCAATGTAATATTTTGAAGTTTGTTCTATAAAGTCAGTTTAAATTAATAAAACTACTAATTTAATAGCTATGGATGTTAAATTAATGTTTGGTGCCCTTTTTGCCTGAAGAATAATTGTCCTGGAATACACACAGGCGGCTGACTCCTGCCTTAGTGGAATTAGGCCTTTGTAAGACCTAAATACCGGTACCAAACTTTATGCCATATTCCCCAAAGTATGATTAATTTTGATGGTTTCACTTTGTGAGTGGTAGAAGATACCTATAAGCCTAAAATATTAAATCATTGTTATGCATAAGTGCACGGAATTTCGATGTATCCTAGGTTAGAGTCCTTGGAGTGCCACATGTATTTGTTGATTTCATTGAGTTTAGAGGTGAAGTTGGTTGGTGGAGAAAAAAACATCTCTATAAATCATAATTCTTAAGATGGGATTTGGCGACTTTCAGTTCAATTATTATCATGGCACATAAGCTATTTTGAAATGTGTGCATCCTGTAATTTCGAAGCTAGTTTGTATAACTTTACATTAGTCAAAATTCTGGTCAGGTTAAACTATTTTAAGATAATAATAATAATATACTTGCCTATATTGGCCTAAGAACTTGAACAAATATTTAGTTGAAGTAGACCAGTTTAGTAATGCCTAATGAACTTCAAAATATTCCATAGACTATCATAAGTTGTGGACAGGGTATAGGCAGCAGCTTTATCTAACCAATTTTAAGTATTTCGTACAAATGGCAACACTGATTAAATTATCATGAAACAGATCCTTCCCAAACTGAGATCTGTGGCAGTGGGTGACTGGTGAAAATTAACTAAATTCACTAGACTCGGTTCCCTATAGGTAGGCAGAGATTTTTCTTAAGTAATTGTTAAGTTTTAATACACCATATTTTCAATATGATCAATGCTCCAACCACATAATTTTAATCAGCTTTGGAAGAACCACTGGGAACGAAAGGTCCAACACAGTACTAAAACTAAACCTCTAACTATGCCAGGCCTTTCCTAAGTTGAAAAAGTCCCAAGGTAGCAACAATATAACCTAATTTGGCGTAATTTATTTGAAAGAACAAGTTTCCGTATGATCAGGTAAACAAAGTTATTCTGGCTTTCACGAAACTCTATAGATCAGTTAAGGACCATAAGGAATCAATGGGGTACACATTATATCTACCGTTAGAATCCAACAGGTCCTTCCTAAACTGAGTAAAATTGTCTATGGGTACCCATAATAAAGTAAATAATCATAAAGTAAATAATCATAGTGACAGTATAACCAAAAACAAAATTACTGACAGGTATTTACTAAACTCGGGGAATCAAGAGCTTAAGATTATCCAAATTAACACTCAAACTCTGACAGCTTCTTTTTTAAGTTAACTAAAATCGTCTGGAGGTAGCAATGATGAAAAAAGCATTTGAGTCATCTGCTTAAATGGGTTATGGAATTGGGTAACATTATAATTGATCATGATTAATACTACTGAATTAAAGTTTTCCACATCTGATTAGGGTTTACATTACGTAGCTCTTCAAAGATCCTGAGAAGTTATGTCTGTTAAAGTAACCTTGAGGAATATTTGCCTTGGCCATCTTGTAGTGAGAGTTTCCCAGGACGGGTCTTGAGTATATCGAGGTTTAAGTGCTTATGTTCTGAGTGTGGTGTCCAGAGTTCGAATCCCGGGAGGGCCATATGCTTTAATTAGTTTATTAAAGTACATTGGGGTTTGAATTTTATAGTAATATTAAAGAACGGAGTGTTACTTATATCAAAATCGGTTTGATTGACTAGACTATAAACTAAATATTACAGTTGTATATACAGTACAGTACATAGACCTTCCCTTGGTTATTAGATGTACCTTTATTTCCTTAGATGGGTTTATCATTATTAATATGCTTTCAAAGGGTAACTTATCAGACTGTAATTATTCCTCTATGCATACGTTCTATAAATTCATAAGTTTGTATTGTAATATCAGTGTTGCCAAATGTACGAATTTCCTTTAGTTCGATCTAGAAAAATGCTGCCAGTTAGTCGAAACCAAAATAGTTCGCCCAAAATCCTGCTCAAATACAGTGCAATTATAAGTAAACATTTTTCCTTGACAGTCCTCCTGTACTTCCAATAGCCTGTGCAACTAGTAAGATTTGTTTCAAGTCATACAATTGTCGGCGAACTATTTATATTGACTGTACCCTTGTTAATATTAGTATGTAGTCACTTCAGTCTTGGAAGTTAATACAGTAGGTTTTATACTAATATGCAAAACACTGGAGACTAAGAAAATTATAATAGAGATATACTATGAAACTTCATTGTTTTCACTCGTATGTGACTAATTGAATTGAATCTATCTTAGTTAACCTGCCGAGACAGATGTAAATGCCATTGTAGATGAACAATTATCATAGACCAGCTTAGAATAAACTCAATATCGGTCTAAAGTAACCCCACGTAAAATACTTTGCAAATTTGTCCTTCACTGGAGAACAATATACTAGGCCTCTAATGTAATTGGTAAAACAGTCTGCTCATATTGTCACTGTACCACTTGTCTCACTGACGAATAAAACACAGGCCATTGTGACTACAATATAATTACCAAGGGCCATCCAAATTTTGATTTAATATTAATCCTAGGTGGACTCGAATGTAAGCTTTTAGATGGCCTTGATGAGCACCTATGCCTCGTTTTAAGCAGTTATGCCCATGATTCTATCAAAATATCTGCAAATATCAGTCCCCCCCCCCCCATGGCTAAGGACTGTAATTTCATTTATAAGTTGTTTCAATACTTAACGTCAAGCCTACATGCCTAGACTCATGATAAATATTAACTTAAATGGTTGTACTGTAAATTGGATTATTTCCTTAGGACTACTTCAAAGGTATTAAAGCCTATTCGTACAACGGATATAACTTTAGAATTATGACTCGTGTCATTAGAATACTAGCAGTCCTGATGCTTTACTTAAAAGGTCCATTTGTTTAGGTAAATATTGATAACTGATATTAAAGTCTTTGATAAATTTGTTCTACAGCTGGCATAGTTTTGTTTGTAGTGATTAAATCAATGTTTTCAGTAATCACATAAATTCTACAAGATAGTTATATAATCCTGTTTAGAGGAGTAAATTTAAACTTTAACCATTATTCTCCAGTGTTTGCCCAACTCTTGAATACTAGTATCAATAATTGCATTAACAATATGATAGCACTTTACAGGAATTTGGTATAATTTTAGACTTTATGATTTAATTTAACTAGTTATAATTAGTTTCATTGGTTAATTATTATTTAAATTTAATCTTTCAATGATTTGTTTAGCTTTCATAATTCCATTAATACAGATCTATACTGTAATTGTAAAGTAAATTGTCAATCATAAAGTTGATGCACTGATTTGGAATATATCAAGGAGTGAATGAAGGGTGGCCTACTCTGATGGGCACACTGTTTTATATCTCCTCTTTCTTTCCTTTTCCTAGGGGCCTCTTGTTCCCCTTGACTTATTTATGAAGTAGGTAGACTGACTGACTGACTGACCTCTTTTTCCCATACAACAATATTTAGTTTTGCTCACCGAATCGTCGCTGTTCGCTGCAATGGTGCCTCGCTCCACTGTTGAAGGGTCCATTGATGCTGTGGCAGTCGTTGATGTGTGTCCAATAGTCGCTTTGCTCTCGTCTGTCCATCTTGTTTGAATCTCGCCTTTCAACCTGAATAAAGTCATATTCAATAACTAGACTCCTCACCATCCACTAATTTATGCTCACACTTTACTACCTACCAACTCAAATGGAATACCTACAACTTCATACTGAATACTCCAGCTCCATACTGAATACTCCAGCTCACTCAATATCTCTCAATATCTCTCCATATATATATTCAACACATAAACATCTTCATAAAGACAGATAATATACCAAACAAATCTTAGTCAAATCAGATGAAGTTGTTTGACCAACCATAGCAAGCTAGCTCCTAGCTCATCGTTAATTCTTTGTCTGTTGTCGATGTACTCGGTCTGTTGTCACCAGTTCTGCTGTCTGTTGTTGTTGGCCCGTTCTGCTGTCGTTGTCACCCGTTCTGCTGTGCCTAGCCTTTTCTGTTGTCTGCTGCATCTGCTTTACTCCTACCGTTTGTCCTTCTTGATACGGTCTGCTCATATCCCATACTTGACACCGACGACTTCTTGACTGCTTCCTGACAATAAAATATACATTACAAATATATTCCTGACTTTTCTTATGTGTGTTTGGGGGCGTGTTGCAGGGAGGGTATTGATGTACCAGGGAAGGAGGGAGGACAATAGATTTAGCCAGAATACAGAATATAACTAGTGTGCACAATAGAACAGAATAGAACAAGCTAGGGCTGAAGGGAAAGTCTATCTGGGATGGGGATAGGATGAACTACCAGGGAAGGGAAAGTGAAAAAACTCGTAGCGGGTGTGGAATGGTTATATAGGAGACTGAACGGAAAATATTAATATATAACAAACAAATTGAACCCCCCCTCCCGAGTCTCCCCCCCCCCCTCCCGAGTCTCCCCCACCCTCCCGAGTCTCCCCCCCCCAACCCCTGGGTCCCCCTCAGGACCCCCCCCCCACACTACCCCCTCAGGACCCCCCCCCCACACTCAGGACCCCCCTACCCCCTCAGGCCCCCCCCCCCTCTACGACCCCCCTCCCCCCTCAGGACCACCCCCCTTAGGAACCTCATCTCGACCCCCACTCAGGACCCCCCCCCCCCCCCTCAGGACCCCCGACCCCCTCCTTGAAACTCCTGTATTTCTGGTGCCTCAATATTTTAATCTTTTTACAGATGTGATGTGTTGCTGCGACCAGACTGAGGACTCTGGACCAATGGACAACGCTACCTTAATAAAACATTCAAAAAACAAATATTTGAGTCTTGACTATTGATTCCAACCTGTTGATGTAATCCAATATTGTAGATAAATCATATATATTTCTGATTGTTATTCATATTAACTTTGAATGCAAAAAATTAAACTAATTATTATTGTAATCCAATATCGCAGAAATATTTTTGGATAACGATTACTGAAATTAAACTGAAATCAATTAGAATAGCAAAGCCAATTAAACTAATATTAAAGGCTTAACATCCAACTTAAATTAATTAATCTTCATTTTTGAATGAATAGAACAAACTATTACTACACGCCAATACCCTCGATAAATTGAAAGAAAACTTTACAAATTTGAAATATTGGAATACATTGCCAGATAATAGAAACGGTAAGTTCACGAAACGAACTGCAAAATAAAATGTCTGGGTGAGGGTGAAGAGGGATGACTTTCAATACCTAATATATCTAGCTTCTTGGAGAGGTAGGTAGGAAGAGCTACATGGGTTTGGGATAAGCAGGCAAATAGCAATAGTTACATGGGATAGATTATGATAGTTACATTGGTAGATATACACCTGTTACATGGGAAGAATAGATCAGTAGATATATAGTTCAGGAATGTATAGCTTAGTAACCCCCGTAATTACATCTATACAATAATTTACAATTACATAAAACATCCTAATAATACTTAAATATATACATTACCTAAAATAACATGAGCAGTTCTATGCACATAGCTCCAGTCACATAACTTTAGGATATCAATTAACTTTGGCATAGGCAATACTTTGATAGACAACCACATGTCATATTGAGAACACTGAACACTACCAACACAACAATTATTAGAACACACCAAATCACTGCCAACACACAAAGTACACTATCAACAGACTTAATTTCACTGCCAACACATCAAATTTCACTGCCAACACATCAAATTTCACTGCCAACACATCAAATATCACTACCAACACTTCAAATAACACTACCAATTCAACACATTTCACTGCCAACACACATGCTTATTTATTGTACATAGCTCCAGTTGCATTATACCTTCAATGATTAAATTAACCAACACCTATACACCACTTGGCCAACACCACGTAAATACCAAGACCACTGAATACTGCCAACACACTTAATCACACTGCCAACATTTAGATTCAATGATTGTCAACTCTTATCTCTGCCAACAATCTACTCTACTTTGCCAACAGTCGTACACACATTTAATTGGCATATAACTACCTTACCCTAATTTGACCGTACACTTTTAACACCTAAACATACACTTACTCAAATAATTAATATATCTCTACCCTACGTTCATCACGTACTCTGCCAGCATTCACAAATCATATCACACTTCCAATACACACTAATCACAATGCCAACCGACTTTCTCATTTTGCCAACATCCCTACTCCACTTAACACTACTACATCACACCACAGGAAGAAAAACTTGCAATAATTCGGAGCCCCAACCTCCCCCCAAAAGCTGCCCACTATACATAAGCTAGTGTCAAAATTATTCAACACTACTTCATAAACAGAATAGGCTAGAATTAGGCTATAAACTAGTAGATAGTTAATATTATTAAAACACCGGCTTTTCTCAGTACTGCCTGGTGGGAGAGGGAGATAGTCCAGGTGTAGACTACCTTCTCTTAACTAGGCTGATGAACTAGATTGAACCTGAGAAGAATTATATATAGACGGCACACTTAAGAACATTGAACAAAATATAAAAGTATTACTTAACAGCTTGGCTATTAAACAAAAGTTAAACTGAAAATGATTAAGAATTATAAAAAATGCCAACTGCATTGCCAATGAAATAATATTAGAAGCTTAAAATCCAAAATAAATCTATATGAAAAATTCCCGAAAGCCCAATGGTTATTGGAAAATTAATAATTATAAAGATGTACTTAAAGAAAATTACTGTACATATAAATATTGGGCAAATAATGTAGTGAACCAAAAGTTATACTATGGTCACAAAGCCAAGTTCGGTATAAAGTACTTTAGGTACGTAATATAAAAGCAAAACTTTGTTCATTTGTTATAAGATATATAAAACCAGTAAGGATAATACAAAAATAACTAGGTATTAAAAGTATGATTTTTGTAAGATAATATAAAAATGTATGTCAGACTCTGATCAATAAAATACTAAGTCTATAATTATACTCTTTAATATCCATTATATTTTTGTTTCTCCTGTTATTTAAAGTTTATATACTGTATGTACAGTGTTTTGTAAGATATTATACAAATGTATGTCTGACTGATCAATAAAATACTAAGTCGATATATTCTTTTTAATATCCATTATAAAAAAAATCTGTTATTACAAGTTCATTATATTTTTAAGTTATATATAATTATTACTTTAAGTTATTCAAGTATAGATTTTCTAAGTCCATATATTGGAACTTAATTTATAATTGAGAACTATTTTTTTCTAAGTTCTCTTCATATTCAGTATATTTTCTCAGTTCTCTTATGTGTATAGTTTCATTTTATTTATTTTTGTTTCTAAGTCCATATATTGGAATTTTATTTATAATTGAGAACTAGAGTTTTTCTAAGTTAATTGTTTTATTTTAGAAGTTCTCTTTTCATTTATTTTTTCTAAGTCCATATATTGGAACTTTATTTATAATTGAGAACTATTTTTCTAAGTTTTTATCAGTTATAAAAGTCATAGCTTATAATATAGTGATCAATAAAAGATAGAAGTTCGGTGTTTTTTTTATTAAGCAAAGTTCGCGTGACAAAGACGATATATAACAATATTATATCAAGTGAAGTTAATAGCAAATACAGAGTTATGAATTCAAGTGATAGAATATATCATAAGTTACATTTAAGGCAAATACAATCATTATTGAAATTAAAGCAAAGCAAAATATTGAAGCTGAAGGAGGGAACCAACTCGGGGAAGAAGGGGGGGAGAGGGGACATCATCAAAGCAACAAAACTGTGAAGTAATAAGAAAAATAGCAAAGATTAGAGTAAAGGTAATAAAACCTATCTGATCTGAAAGGGAAAAATAGATTAGCCTAACCTAACACACACCATTCATACCATGCAACTACGACTACTTACTATGACTACTTACTACGACTACTTACTACGACTACTAACTACGACTACTTACTACGACTACATACTACGACTACTTACTACGACTACTTACTACGACTACGAACTACGACTACGAACTACGACTACGAACTACGACTACGAACTACGACTACGAACTACGACTACGAACTACGACTACGAACTACGACTACGAACTACGACTACGAACTACGACTACGAACTACGACTACGAACTACGACTACGACTACTCCTAACCTACCCTCCCCTCCTAACCTAACCACCACCACTACGACTACATACTACGACTACATACTACGACTACAACTAACTACTACTAACTACATCTAACTACAACTAACTACAAACAAAACACAAATATCACTCCCCTTGAATCGTAGTGGCGTGGGCAGTCTCTAGCAGCGGCGGTAGAGTCCTAAGGCAGCAACCGGCAGAGTCCGCAGGCAGCAGAGTCCGCAGGCAGCAGAGTCCGCAGGCAGCAGAGTCCGCAGGCAGCAGAGTCCGCAGGCAGCAGAGTCCACAGGCAGCAGAGTCCACAGGCAGCAGAGTCCACGGGCAGCCACCCCAATCCTGAAAAACAAGAAACAAAACATTAATTTGGGCAATAGATTGACAAGCGCTGAGATCATATATAATAAATTAAACAATACTATGTTCACGACAAGTAGGCCAGTAATTAGTTTTGTCTTTGAATGTTCAACAGTTACATTAACATATGGAAATAAGATACTAATTATTCAGCGACGATTATGATGCATATTTCTAGTAAACTTTTTAACTTTCAAATTGTGGAAATAAAAACTGATTATTAGCCTATGTGTCATGCACAGAGTATAATGAGTTGGGCAGTAACTCACCCCAGACAGTTCGTAGGTTGTGGTGGCAGAGTCCATAGTTAGGGGATGGTGTTGGTAGCTTGTGGTGTGTTGGTAGAGTCCATAGTTGTTGGCAGTCTCGTAGAGCTGGCAGAGTTCACAAGCAGATCCTGAAAACAAGAAACAATAAATTAATTTGGGCAATAGATTACCAAGATGAGAGCTCACATAAATCATAAATAAAACTACTATTTTTCACAAATGGAATGTTTTTCAGTAATGCGAGGTAAGCAACGAAATACGATGGTAATTATCAAGCATCAATAATGAAAGGAATAGTTATAAACTTTCTGATTATGTCTAATTATCAATAATATTGCGGGATATGTTAACAGTACAAAAGAACCGAGTTGCATTTAAACGTCTCTACTGAACTGGGTTGTATAGAAAACGGTAGTGCGCGCGTTGGTCCTGGGGCTGGCTGGCTGCCTGAGTCGCCCAAAAACGCCTAAAACGCCCGAAATCACCACGCCCAAAATAACGCTACAGCATTCTAACCTACACCAATGGATTTACCGCATCATTTTAGACTTTCTTTACACTTTTTTCTTTGCTGGACTTGTGTCAGATTCTCCAAATTCGCCTCCCCTGAGCCAAGAATCGAAATTTTCAGTCACAAATTTGAAAGTCCATTAACTTTTGCAATTTTCGAGTTACAAGGCTGAGACTTTGACAATGGGTAGTTCTAGTTGTTCAGAGAAATGCACTTTCTCAGATTTTTCAATTTGTATTTTGTTCGAGAGATATGAATAAATTAGTGCAGCTTTACAAATGAAACGTGAACTATACGTAAATGTGGTTGAAAGCAGTTGTTCCTTCACACAATTATGCACTTAATTATATATTCCGTTCTATATGAAAATTCACAACAGTAAGAAACTGTAATAACAACTGAATAATGTAGATATTGAAGTACTTGGTAATCCACGCACTCTGGCTGCCTGGTGCAAAGTCCAGCTAAAATCGCCCAAATTAACCTACACTTTTCTAACTTATGCCATTCGATTTACCGCATAATTTAACCCTTTCATTAAACGTTTTATATACAACTTGTCGGAGGTTTTCTCTATCCACATTCGTAAGTCCACAAATCGCACTTTTTTCAACAATTCTTATACAATAATCTTGATCTCTGACCTCTCTGTAACTCAAAAGGGCCTAGAGCAAACTGGCTGTAATTATCCACACACCTATTTCTTGGTGGACTCTTCCCAAATGATAGAAACGTCAGCGCGATTGCTTTCATTAATTTCGAGTTATAAGCAGTTAAGGGGTCAACATTATTGTCAAGTTCGCTGGCACTACCTATATTTGTATATCTGTCTTATAGCGTAATGCATAGTGCGCGGAATTTCGATGCGAGTATCCTGGGTTCGAGTCCTCGGAGTGCCACATGTATTTGTTGACTTCATTAATTGAGTTTAGATGTGAAGTTGGTTGGCATAAAAAAATATAATAATATTTCATATTTCTCGTACTTGTTGAACATTCAATTTGTGAAAAAGAAACTCATTATTGGCCTACTTGTCGTGAACAGAGAATATATATTGTAATAAATACAGCAGTAACTCACCCCAGGCAGTTGGTAGGTTGGGATGTGTTGGCAGAATTAGGTTGGGATGTGTTGGCAGAGTCCATTATCTCGCAGAGTCCACAGGCAGCAACTCAAATCCTGAAAAAGAGAAGAATACAAATAATTAATAGATTAGAATATTCGACTACGAAATAGTTAATAGTACAGGTTCTAAATATTAGTAATACGGACTATTAATCACTAAAATACGCGACTGAGAAACATTAGCAAAAGTACGGATCTTTAAAATTAATTAAATAAAACTAACCCTTTCACGCATATGACGCGATTTTGAGCCTATTGGGGATACTTTAAAGCCTTTGTTACCATCAGGGGTATTTAGAAACCTTTAGTTTAGTTACTTCAACCTCTGTAGTTGTCTTTGAGTTAGCTGTGGGCAGAAAACTAATTTTGGGAAGGTAATTATAAGAGTGAGAGAACTCAAATTTGTATTGCTAATCTGGCAACCTCTGCGTCATAAATGCGTGAAAGTATTTACAAACTGCAGGATATGTTGACAGTACAAAGAACCGAGTTGCATATAAATGTTTCTGCTGAACTGGGTTGTATAGAAAACGGTAGCGCGCGCATTGGTCGTGGGGCTGGCTGGCTGCCTGAGTCGCCCAAAAACGCCTAAAACGCCCGAAATTACCACGCCCAAAATAACACTACAGCATTCTAACCTACACCAATGGATTTACCGCATCAGTTTAGGCTTTCTTTATATACTGTTTTCTTTGCTGGACTTGTGTCAGATTCTGTATAGTCGCTTCCCCTGAGCCAAGAATCGACATTTTCAGACACAAATTTGAAAGTCCAGTAACTTTTGTAGTTTTTGAGTTACAAGGTTGAGACTTTGACAATAGGTAGTTCGATTTATTTCTAGAAATGAGTTTTTTAAGATTTAAATTTTTTTTTTTTTAAGAAAGTTACGAATAAATTAGTGCCGCTTTATTGATAAAACGTGAATTATAAGTAAATGTGGTTGAAATTAGTGGTTTATTCACACAAATATGCACTCAATAATATAGTCCGTTTCATAAACACCCTTAAAAAATAAATAATATTCAATAATAACCGAATAATACAAATAATAAAGGACTTGGTGATCCGCGCACACTGGGCTAGTCTGGCCGTCTGGCCCAATAACGTCCCAAAACGCCCTAATTTACTACGCCCAAAATTAACGCTACACCTTTCTAACCTACACCAATCGATTTACCACATTATTTTAGCCTACCTTCTCTACTTTTTAATTTGCTGGACTTGTGTCAGTTTCTCCAAATTCGCCTTCCCTGAGCCAAGAATCGAAATTTTCTAGTCTCAAATTTGCAAGTCCATTTGTAACGAAGTACCGGTAATTGGTAACATTATTTTGTATTTACGCAATGTGCTACTTATTTATGCATTCTGTCTCAGATTAATCTATAACAAACGAAAAACGTAGTACTGTATAAAAGATGAATGTAGTATTAAAGTACTGACTATCCACGCACTCTAAACCTTGATTTTTTAACCCCTTGAAGCTCTGACGCATTTTAGCAGATTATTTTGGCTATCATTTTACGATGTTATGCAGCTTAGGAAGGATCTGTGGGTATTGCAAGGTTAAAGGCTATCTTAATCAACCCTCTGACTTCCATATACCTTTCCTAATCTGAATAAAATCGTCTAATAATTACCAGAAAACAAAAGAAATGCGTCTTGGATCTTGAAAGGGTTAAGTTAATGTGTGTGATTATCTATTTATCAACTCTGCGTAAGTTAAGACGGTTGAGATAGTCTTTTACCTCAATAATTCCAACAGATCCTTCCTAAGCTGTATAAAATCGTCTCTTGACAGCCAGAAAAACTGCTAAACTGCGTCATAATCTTCAAAGGGTTAAATTTAGCCTTATACCAAGGGATCAATAACTTACCTTGGGTTAGTTGTGGTAGTGGTGGTCGTAGTGGTGGAGATCGTACTGGTGGTAGTTGTGGTCGAGATGTTCTGCTGGTTGTTGTGGTAGTGGTGGTTGTTGAGGTAGTGGTGGTGGTTGTTGTGGTAGTGGTGGTGGTTGTGGTAGTGGTGGTAGAGATCGTACAAGTGGTAGTGGTGGTGGTAGCAGGTGGTGGTGGTTGTGGTATAGATGGCACTGGTACTAGTTTCGGTAGAGATGTTTATTTCATTTGATTTTTGTTTTCTCTTAGCTGTAATTGTGGTAGTCGTGGTGATGGTAGTCGCCGAGGTAGTAAAAGTAGTGGTTGTAGTTGTGGTAGCTGATATGGTGGTAGCCGTGGTAGTAGCTGTGGTGGTAGTAGTAGTGGTGGTGGTGGTGGTGGTAGACATAGTTGTGGTAGCTGTGGTGGTAGCCGTGGTGGAAATAGTAGTGGTGGTTATAGTGGTAACCATTTTCGTGGTGGTAGTAGTTGAGGTGATTATAGTGGTAGTGGCGGTAATTGTGGTAGCTGTAGTGGTTTTAATGGGGGTGGTAGCTGTGGTAGCTGTGGCAGCCGTGGTAGTAGTAGTGAGGGTAGTTGTGGTATCTGGTTGTAGCCGTGGTAGCTGTGGTTGTAGTCGTGGTGGTAGTTGTGGTACCTGTGGTGGTAGTCGTAGTGTTGGTGATCTTCTTTCGGCTGTTTCTCTTAGGGGTCGCCACAGCAGATCACTCGCCTCCATCTCACTCTGTCCCCTGTTATCACACCAACCTCCCACATGTCCTCCCTCACTGCATCCATCAACCTCCTCTTTGGCTTTCCTCTTTTAATTTTGCCTGGTAGCTCCATCCAAAGCATCCTTCTCCCAACATACTTCACATCCCTCCTCTGCACATGTCCAAACCACCTCACGGCTCAATCTCGCCTTTCTCCTTTTGTCCCGTCGTACATGCGCTGTCCCTCTAATATACTCATTTCTAATTCTGTCCATCCTTGTCACTCCAAAAGAAAATCGCAGCATCTTCAACTCTGCTACCTCCAACTCTGCCTCCCGTCTTGTTGCCAATGCCACGGTCTCCATACCGTACAACATAGCTGGTCTCACTACCGTCTTATATACTTTCGCTTTCACTTTTGCAGAAACCCTTCTATAGCAGATTACTCCTGCTGCCACCCTTCTCCACCCACTCCACCCGGCCGGCACCTTAGTGTTGGTGGTTAGTGGTGGTAATGGTAGCTGTGGTAGTAGTTGTGGTAGCTGTGGTGGTAGTCGTGGTTGTAGTTGTAGTGGTAGCGGTGTTGGCAGTATTCGTAGTAGTAGTGGTGGTAGTTGTGGTAGTAGTTGTGGTAGCGGTGTTGGCAGTAGTCGTCGTGATGGTAGCGTTGACAGTTAATAGTGATAGTTCTGGTGGTAGCTGAGGTGGTAGCGATGTTGGCAGTAGTCGCAGTAGTAGTCGTGGTGGTAGTAGTTGTGATAGCCGTTGTAGTAGCCGTGGTAGTAGTTGTGTGGTAGTAGTGGTGGTAGCGGTGTTGGCAGTAGTCGCAGTAGTAGTCGTGGTGGTAGTAGTTGTGATAGCCGTTGTAGTAGCCGTGGTAGTAGTTGTGGTAGCAGTGTTGGCAGTAGTCGCAGTAGTAGTCGTGGTGGTAGTAGTTGTGATAGCCATTGTAGTAGCCGTGGTAGTAGTTGTGGTAGCGGTGTTGGCAGTAGTCGCAGTAGTAGTCGTGGTGGTAGTTGTTGTTGTTGTTGTTGTTCCCCAAGCTGCCTGGCCGAACAGCCCCAAGGCCCCGAGCAAGGCCAAGGCATAACCGAGCGCCCCCACAGAACCCTCCCTGCCGACCACAATAAAGGCTGGGTGACCGAAGCCACTCCATGGCGGGGAACTGAGGAGGGTGCGGAATCGCCCGAGATACCAAAGCCTCACCCAGGGCCCTGTGCCCCTCAGCAATTATGAAGAGAAAGTGAGGGCAAAGGAAAAATGTGACGCTTTGGCTTCAAATCTTGGTAGATTGGGAGGTCATCCACGGAAGAGACGCCGTCACTTGAGATCTAGAAAATATATAAGTAAAAGGAACAGTCAGAGTAAGCTATGGGTATGGCAGAGATCGCTCAGTTCTCACTCTGATAGACCAGCCCAACACCACATGACTAGAACCCTATCCTCTCAGCATCAGCTAGAAAAGGCCCTAGAAAGCCGCCTTTAGCCGTGGTAGTAGTTGTGATAGCCGTTGTAGTAGCCGTGGTAGTAGTTGTGGTAGTAGTTGTGGTGGTAGCGGTGTTGGCAGTAGTCGTAGTGGTGGTGGTGGTAGCGTTGGCAGTTAATATGTAAGCACCAAAACCCACACATTCTGGAAGGAAGAATTATAATCATTAGTAATATAGTCAGATTTCTAATACCGGTAAAGTAAAAATTAATTAAGGGGAGATGGGTCGTTTTTCTGGTCCACTTCTCCCTCATGTTTAGCCTCATTAGTATTCAGATTGCATGACGTTCAGCCTATTACATACATACATACATACATTCACCTCTTCCATATCCTTGATTATTTAACCCTTTGAAGATTGTGACGCATTTTAAGTTTATTCTGGCCATCAATAGACAATATAATATATTTTAGGAAGTATATGTGGGAATTATATGGCTAAAGACTATCTCAACTAACCCCCTGGCTTCCATATGCCCTTCCCAATCTGAATAAAATCATCTAATAATAGCCCGAAAACAGAAAAATGCGTCATTGTATCGTCTAAGAGTTAAGTGTGTACCGGTATAGCAATAACGTGATAAACTCTACGGACCTTACCCATACACAACCCCTATCATTGTTGGTGGTAATTACGTTAGATATATCGTATTCCTAGCCAGTTAATATGGTGTGTTATTAGTTGAGATAGCAATGAAAAGTATTAGCACATTATTACACCACAATAATTGATATTAAAACAATTAGTGGAATATAATACAAACACATAGAAACTGCATACTTTCCATTAAGTATTGAGGGAGGGTGGAGGGAGGGATGGATGCAGTGGGAGGGAGGGTGGGAGATGGATGTAGTGGGGAGGGGGGGGGGGAGAGGGATGAAGGGGGATGAGGGAGGGAGGGGTGCATGCAGTGGGGAGGGAGGAAGGGGATGAATGCAGTGGGGAGGGAGGGAGGAAGGGGAATGAAAGCAGTGGGGAGGGAAGGGGGATGAATGCAGTGGGGAGGGAGGAGAATGAATTCAGTGGGGAGGACGAGAGCGAGGAGGGCGGGTGGGCCATAAATGGAGTACGGAGGGAGGGAGGTGGATAGAATAACATTAATAAACTGGTATTGAAAGGGTATACAAAAAGGGAAACAAGTCACTCCGGCCCACAGATCTTCCGGTTCTAGTAACTCCGGTCCTATAATTACTTTGGTCAAAACTCTTGCTATTCTATGGACTAGCGTATCAGAAGATGGGACTTCCTTGGACCCTTCCCTGCTGTTTAGGCTGAGGGTTTGGGAAGCCTACCAGGTGAAATAACTATGCCCTGTCGGGGTGAGGACTGGTCCTCTCCAGAGTCAAGTTTGGTATTCTCTACCCAACCTTAGCCGTTTCTGTCTGTCTCTTTTACTGTACTGCTTTTCCTTCTGGGTGCTGGCGAGATCGCCCGATTGGGTGACACTGCAAGGGGGGCTGCGGACGGTGGGGGCATTAGCCCGGGGTTGTAAGCCCGTTGGCTTATGATTCCCTCCCCCGCTGTCCTCTCAGAGACAGATCTCATGTCACCCTGGCCCCTTCCTCCTTCGGGGGCCCGAGCATTTGGAGCGGCTTCGGTCAACCGGACTCGGTACTGTTCGGCCAGACAGTCTAGGGAGCAACAACTATACCCTGTTACAAGTAGGTAGGCCAGAAATCCTCAACATTAACCTCTATAACTCAAAAAGGGCTAGAGCAGATGGGCTTTAAATTTCTACACCTATTCCCTGGCTGACCCCTTCCAAATGGTAGAAATATTAGCTCGATTACTCTAGTCTTTTGTGAGTTATAGACGTTAATGTTCAATAGTTTTGGTCTACTTATTTGGAACAGGCTATAGGCAAGTTCATTTGTTCACAAGAAACAACACCCATGTATTTTTACTTCTACTTTTGGTTCCGGGAGGTCGGGGGCCGGGGGAGTGTGATCACTGTTACCTGGATATTCTCTTGGGCGACCTAGATGTGTGTGAATTTGTGTGTGTGTATTTTTTTCCCTGTTCGGGCTCTGCCTAGAGTCGGCCACCCCCAGGTATGGGGTATGTGCCTGAGTATATACAGTACATACATACATATACATACTTGGTTTTGAAGTACCGAATGATTTGAAGCAAAGTTACTTCAGAGTAATACCCTATATAAAATTGCATGTTGATCATGGCTGTCTTTGTGTGTGTGGTGTGGGGAGGAGTCGGTTGCTAGGGCCATGCGAGGGTTGCTATGGACGTGTAGGTTGCTAGGGTCATGTGGTTGCTATGGACGTGTGGGTTGCTATGGATATGTGTTGGTTGCTAGGGCTGCGTGCTAGACTTGCGCGCTGTGTGTGGTGTGGTGTGGGGGAGGAGTCGAGGTGTTGGTTGCTTGTCACTGCTCTGGTCCGAGATACCTCCATGCCGTTCCTTGGGATATATTTGGGTTGTTAGGGACATGTTGTGTGCGTTGCTAAGGACATACTGGGTTGGTTGCTAGGACTGCGTGGGAGACTTGCGCGCTGTGTGTGGTGTGGGGAGGAGCTTAAGTGTTGGTTGTTGTCACTGTTCTGGTTCGAGATGCCCCCCATGCCATGTTGTCCTCTTGCATTGTGAGGATTTCAAGGGGTGTCCACCGTGTCTGTAGGGCTACTTGTCTTGGATAAGCTGTTAAACCCTTTCAGTATCCGGGGAAACTTTTCACTTTAATGTGTGTGTGTTTGTGTGTGTGGTGGGTGGGGGGGGGGGGGGGGAAGTGATCCTGTATCCATTTTCATTAGTCTATGCACAAAAATCAGTTTTCTGTGAGTTTTGAGGGGTTGAGGGGTGGGGGGGAGCATCCGGATAAGTACAGAATTACCAAGAGAAGAGAGAGATAATTTTATTCTATTTTATAAGGCCCTCAGAAAATCAACTGAACTCTCTTGCCTCCCACAATAATCAAATTCCTTCCTAAACTAAATATAATCGACTATATCTTTCATATATTATATCCGTGGTTTGTATACAGGGAGGCCGGAGTGACTAGGGCCGGTAGAAGTAGGGGCCGGAATGACTTGAAATCTAAAATACGCGGTAGCCTAAGCTCATTCGGTATATTGGTAGTGATTTACCCTTCTATCCTTATATTGGGAGGCCGAAGTGACTAGTCCCGGTAAAACTAGGGGCCGAGTTGACTTGGAATCTAAAAAAGGTATATAAACTCATTGGGTATATTGCTAGTAATTTACCCTTCTATCCTTATATTTGGAGGCCGGAGTGACTAGGGCCGGTAAAACTAGGGGCCAGAGTGATTTGAAATATAAGAAAAAGGTATATAAACTCATTGGGTATATTATTGATACCCTTCTATACTTATATTGCCTTCAGCCGGTATCACACGAGCGCTTTTTCCCTCCACATTTATCCTTAACACTGGTCTGGCAGCTTATGAGGTCAACTTTTATGATAGTTCGGTTACCAAAATTCATCTACCATCAGTCTAGTTTACGGTACCAGGGCGAAATACTCCAGAAATGTTGCCAGAATTTTTTTGATCATCGAATGTTGACTATAAAAGCTCTCGTGTGATACCAGCTTAAAGGTTCCGCCCGTAAGTGGTAATGGTAGCTTGGTATGAGTTTGCTTTTGCTAACATAATACCTATTATGTAATTCTTTACCGTATTTCTCCTTTAAAAACCTTACTGGATTGTCTGATAATTACGAGATTAGGAACCTATACAATACTTAATGAAGCTTAGTTTACCAGATTAGAAGATAGAAGATGCTGATCACGAATGACTGGTAAGTGATTTTCGGACAAGGTTACTTTTTAAATGGGCCTCCACTCCCCTCCTTAATAATATGGTCTAGTTTGGGGGGGCTGACTGACCCCATATACTGATGATTACAATACGTCGTTTGGGGGGGGGGGGGGAGGGGGTGGCAAAGTCCCCCTTCAATATATCCTGTATCCATTTTCTTTAGTCTATGCTTAAAACTCAGTTTTCTCTGGGTTTCGAGGGGGTGGGGGTGGGGGGCATAAGTAAACCGAGAGAGAGAGAGAGAGTAAAAGAGAGAATGAGAGTAAAAGAGAGCGATTGCAAGAGAGTGAGAGAGAGTGAGTGAGTGAGAGAGAGTGAGTGAGTGAAAGAATGAGAGCGCGAGAAAGAGTGAGAGAAAGAGTGAGAGCGAGAGAAAGAGCGAGAGAAAGAGTGAGAGCGAGAGTGAGCTAGAGAAAGAGTGAGAGCGAGAGAAAGAGTGAGAGCGAGAGTGAGAGTGAGCGAGAGAAAGAGTGAGAGCGAGAAAGAGAGCAAGAGAAAGAGAGTGAGAGCAAGAGAAAGAGAGAGTGAGAGCAAGAGAAAGAGAGAGTGAGAGCAAGAGAGAGTGAGAGCAAGAGAGTGAGCGAGAGTGAGAGGATGAGTGAGAGCGAGAGAGGATGAGAGCGAGAGAGTGAGTGAGAGCGAGTGTGAGAGCTAGAGAGAGCGAGAGAGTGTGAGAGCGAGAGAGAGTGTGAGAGCGAGAGAGTGTGAGAGCGAGAGAGAGTGTGAGAGCGAGAGAGAGTGTGAGAGCGAGAGAGAGTGTGAGAGCGAGAGAGAGAGTGAGAGAGCGAGAGAGAGAGTGTGAGAGCGAGAGAGAGTGTGAGAGCGAGAGAGAGAGTGTGAGAGAGAGAGTGTGAGAGCGAGAGAGAGAGAGTGTGAGAGCGAGAGAGAGAGAGAGAGTGTGAGAAAGTGTGAGAGCGAGAGTGAGAAAGCGAGAGAGTGAGAGAGAGAGTGAGTGCGAGAGAAAGAGAGTGTGAGAGAGAGAGTGAGTGCGAGAGAGTGTGAGAGCGAGAGAGCGAGAGAGAGTGTGAGAGCGAGCGAGAGAGAGTGTGAGAGAGAGAGAGAGAGAGTGAGTGTGCGAGAGAGAGAGAGTGAGTGTGCGAGAGAGAGAGAGAGTGTGAGAGAGAGAGAGTGTCAGAGAGAGAGAGAGTGTGTGAGAGAGAGAGAGAGTGTGAGAGAGAGAGAGAGTGTGAGAGAGAGAGTGTGAGAGAGAGAGAGACCGAGAGAGAGAGAGTGTGAGTGAGAGAGAGTGTGAGAGAGAGAGAGTGTGAGAACGAGAGAGAGAGAGTGAGAGCGAGCGAGAGAGAGTGTGTGAGAGCGAGAGAGAGAGTGTGAGAGCGAGAGAAGAGAGAGAGTGTGAGAACGAGAGAGAGAGTGTGAGAGCGAGAGAGAGAGTGTGAGAGCGAGAGAGAGAGAGTGTGAGAGCGAGAGAGAGAGAGTGTGAGAGCGAGAGAGAGAGAGTGTGAGAGCGAGAGAGAGAGTGTGAGAGCGAGAGAGAGAGAGAGAGAGTGTGAGAGCGAGAGAGAGAGAGTGTGAGAGCGAGAGAGTGTGAGAGCGAGAGAGAGAGTGTGAGAGCGAGAGAGAGAGTGTGAGAGAGAGAGAGTGTGAGAGCGAGAGAGAGTGTGAGAGCGAGAGAGAGAGAGTGTGAGAGCGAGAGAGAGAGAGAGAGTGTGAGAGCGAGAGAGAGAGTGTGAGAGCGAGAGAGAGAGTGTGAGAGCGAGAGAGAGAGTGTGAGAGCGAGAGAGAGTGTGAGAGCGAGAGAGAGTGTGAGAGCGAGAGAGTGTGAGAGCGAGAGAGAGTGTGAGAGCGAGAGAGAGTGTGAGAGCGAGTGTGAGTGTGAGAGAGTGTGAGAGCGAGAGAGCGAGAGAGAGTGTGAGTGTGAGAGCGAGAGAGTGAGAGCGAGAGGATATTTACGAGACTACCACGAATTATCGGTTAATGTGTTCATTTGGAATAAAACTCAATGTCACCATTATTTTGTTGTCCTTTGATATACAGTGGTGTTTTATGGTGGAAACAATCGGAAATTAGTCTTTACCCAATATACAACCATGTTAACCTTTCACGCACAGGACGTGATTTGGATAATATTCAAGGACACTACATCAGCGCTATTAGACACAATTTATGAAGGAAAATAGGGACCAATAGACTAGCCATATTTTTCTCATTATAGTCCGCATGAAGGAATTTTGTTATCGACAACTTGAATAGGGGGAGGGGGGGGGGGGGCGCTAATTAGGGGTTGGCCCCACAACTTTGATGAAATAAGTGCAGAATAATGGCGTCGCCGTTGTCTGCAGGGTGAATTTAGTTTTTAAAGTGCTTGGGAGAGAGGTTCCCTGACCAGGATTCGAACCCACTCACTCCAGGTATATGTGGGAGAGTTGGTCACCTTAACCACTCGGCCAGAGTAAATCCGCTCATGCCCGAGTGGTTACGGTGCCTGACTCTCCCAAATATACCTGGAATGAGTGGGTTCGAATCCTGGCCAGGACACCTGTCTCCCAACCTGTCCGACATTATCATTATATATTAAGAGTACTTAATATTAGTCCATGAGCCAGGCCAGATATCGGTACCACCTGGGGTGACTAAACACGAATGGTACTAAAATGTTTATAGAGTGACTGTAAGTACATTAAGATATGATAGCCTTCTCGCACTGGTAGCTTAGTCTAATTTTTTTGATGCAATAGGGGCGCTACCCAAAAATAAAGATTTTTAGCGTGACGCTCGGCGTTTTCCTCATTTTCTTTAAAATCCATCACACAATCATCGCGAAACTTTGAACACCTATGTAGAATTATATTCTCTACCAGAGTTGTTTCCTAGGTATTTTTCAAATTTCCTCATATTTCGGAATATACTCTATATTTTGGGTATTTTCCTCTAAATCTAGAATAATCCTTAAATATGGGGAACATTGAAAAATATATTCTAACAGCTCTTGTAGCTTATTTGATTCTCTACAAGAATTATTCCGATGTGTATTTCAAGTTTCTCCATATTTAGGGGTTTATTTCATATTTGGGGATTTTTTGTTATATTTTTGGGATAATTTATTATTGGAAGGAGCAAAACATATGTAGAGTGGTTTCCATGTAATGTGTTTGTTTGTTCATGGTTTAATGGTGATATTTTTTGCAGGTGTGTGTCGACTGTTTGACGGCAGGATGGAACCATCTGCGAGGAAGAGAGCACGGATCGACTGTATCATCCACTGCTCTGATGATGACAGCGATGCTCTGGTGTCACCACAGGATTTGGACTCCTGGAACACATTGCTCAGGGCTGCAGAAATCAGGCAGCATGATCCAGTCCTGGAAGCAGCCAAGGGCCTTGAAGAAGGAGGAATACCACACATACATTATCACCGTAAATGTCGTAGTCTCTTTACAATGAAGAAGTCACTGGATTCTATCCTTGCCAAGGGTGTCAAGATAGAATCAGCAAGCGTCGACCCCAGGAGGAGGGCATCAAGGGATGCCCCTAGTACTAGCAGGGTGTATGCCAAAGTATGTATCTTCTGCGAGAAGTCAAGCAAGTACATAAAAACAACAAAGACAAGGGAGCCACTCATACAGTGTGTTGAGCTACGAGCAGATGAGAAGATTCGCAGAGCAGCAATAAGGAAACTCAACCAGAGAATCCTTGGTTTAGTTAGCAGAGACCTTGTTGCTGCAGAGGGTCACTACCACAAGTCGTGCTACAAACTCTTCACAAAAGATGATTTCCCAGCGGCCGCCAGGTCGAGTGCAGGTGAAAATCAGGAAGAAAGCGAGGAAGCACGCTACGAAGAGGTTGAGACAGAAGCCCTCGAGGAACTCTGCTTGTATATAAGGACCAAATTATTCCCCAACCCAGAGGTACTGCCTATGACAAACCTCACATCTAGGCTTGAGAGATCCATGATGTCCCGTGGTATTATCCAACTGAAAACCGCGACAAAGAAACATGTTCGCCGAAAGATTGAAACCGAGTTTGGAGAATCACTACGCTTTGTCCCAGATGAGAAAGGAAAGCTTCTAATCTATCCACGCAGCCTCTCAATGGACGACCTTGCCCGGCAAGCACACAAAATGGCAAAAGACCTGCAAGAAGCAAGAGCAGC
This sequence comes from Paralithodes platypus, assembly GCA_032716605.1. NCBI lineage: Eukaryota > Metazoa > Arthropoda > Malacostraca > Decapoda > Lithodidae > Paralithodes > Paralithodes platypus. Next base: position 13,893,434 of record CM064528.1, on the reverse strand, counting down.
TAACTCTGAAGATGTCTTAACCAAAGCAGGAATGCAGCTGAGGAATGAGATCAATAAACAAGATGTGAGTCAGCCATGGCCTCCCGATACAGATCAGAATGTCATTCCTGCAGCAGTCACTCAATTCCTGCACACCCTGCTGACAGGAGAGTGTGAGTGTGAAACTCCCTCTGAAAGAGCTCAACGTCTTGCCACTTCCTTTGGCAGTGACTTGGTCTTTGCTGTTACCAGTGGCAAGACAAAACCACCCAAGCACGTACTGCTGACCAATGCTGAAAAGTCTTTGACAGGAAACACAGAACTGATCCGAACTCTGAATCGTCTTGGTCACTGTGTGTCTTACTCAATGTTTGAGGAGATCGATACAGCCCTTTGTATCCAGAAGCTGGAATGCTCAAAGGATGACATTCCACTGCCAGCAAACATCTACCCTGGTGTGTTCACAACCCTGGCCTGGGATAACATTGACCGACTTGAAGAGACCCTAAGTGGAGCAGGTACTTCTCATAGAGTCAATGGCATTGCTGTCCAGTCCAAGGTTGCAGGCTCTGTGCCAGAGAAAGTCCTGCCAGAGATTACCAAGTCCAAGATAAGAAGCATCACTCAGACATCATCAATGCTGCCAATATACAATGTTGGGCGGCGGGCAGGGCCACCTAGGATTGAGACTGCGTATGTCGACACTACCAAGGAAGTCCAGGATTCAAAGACAAAGAACCATATCTGGCTTCTTACTCGAATGTCAGACCATGAGGACCAGTCCATCAGCAGTTGGACTGGGTTCAACATCAAAATGCGCAGAGACATTGCAGTGGTTCAGGACACTGTAAGCTACCTGCCCACTATCAATGCTCCCGCAACAGAAATGTCCACCGTTAATGAAATCTTGGAACAAACGCATGCTATCATGCAGTCCTTACAGCTTAACAAGATTGTGTGCGTGTTTGATCAAGCACTCTATGCCAAAGCTGCCGAAGTTATCTGCAAACAAGAGAAGTTCAAGAACATTATCATCAGGATGGGCGTCTTCCACACAATCTGTAATCTCATCTCCACCATAGGAAAGAGGTTTCAAGATGCAGGTCTTAGAGATCTGTGTGTAGAATCAGGTATCATCGCAGAAGGATCAGTGTCAGGAGTGATGAACGGCAAGAGGTACAACAGAGCAGTGAGACTACACAAGCTCGTGTATGAAGCACTGATGAGGCTTGCATGGAAAGGCTTCCTTTCATGGCTAGAAGAAAACCATTCAAGGGACATACACCATCTAGATGAAACACTGAAGGACATCAACAGCTTTCACAGCAATGTGTCTCAGGGACTCTTTCAAGAGCTGATGGAGAGTGAATCCTGCACACATATCATGAAGCTTTTCCAAGTTTATCTTGAGACCCTCAGAGATGAACACAACCTCTCAGCATTCTGGATGTCATACCTGGACATGGTTGAGATCATGCTGGACTTAATTCGAGCCTCCAGAGAAGGCAACTGGATGCTCCACCTAGGAGCAATCCGACAGATGATACCGTGGTGTTTTGCCTATGACAAAGTGAACTATGCCCGGTTCCTAACCTACTACTATGCCTTGATGTCTCGACTGCCCATTGAACACCCAGAGGTCCATGAACACTTCATGCAAGGTGGCTTTTCGGTCCAGATCGGTAGCAAGAATCCCTTTGGACGGATCCCTGTGGACCAGACAATCGAAGAGACGATCAACAAAGACACCCAGACACCAGTGGGCACAAAAGGCTTCAGCCTGAAAGGCGGAGCTGTCGCCAGGTACTACCTGACATCGGAGTATCGCAGCAGGTACTTAAGGCAGCTCAGGACTATGGTAGTAGGCCAAAAGTATACTGACTTCAGCCACCCAGACCTACAGATGCCCAGGATTAGAAGAGATGAGGCCGATGTCCAATCTTTAGTTCAACTGATGGAGACCAGCTGGTTGAACCCCTTCAACGCAGAGCAAGAAGATCTTGTCAGTTTGTCAACTGCGACTATGGCACCACCAGAAGTTGTCAAAGACCTTCTAGGGGCCTACAGAATAGGAGAGGATGCATATCAAGCCTTCAAGGAAGAGCGCCTGGAGATCGATACGCCAACTATACAGTTTCATGACACGATGACGAAGACGAAACTGAGAACGTTCACTAACATCAGAATGAAGCCACGCTCACAAGACCATGCCAAGGAGGTTATCTTAAAGGCTGACAGGAACCTATTTGGCCAGATGATCCTTGTTGCCGAGAACAGAAAGCTCAAAATGAGTGATGTCTTGGCTCATCCCCTGGGGCCTTTGCCTTGGGCACTTGCCAGCGGTGATGGGTCTCTCCGCAAGACCAACAAGGCTGCCCTCGCAAAGGAGTTAGAGAGGAATGTTTCTCCTGCAGAAGTGATACCCGAGCCCTCTGCTACCATAATTGATGGGATGAGCCTGGTCCACAAACTGAAGGGAAACGACAAAACTTTTTCACAGCTTGCAGGTACAGCACTGAGTCACGCTGTTCATGAAGGTGCTAAGAGCAGGCGCATTGATGTTGTGTTTGATATCTACAAGGAGACATCCATCAAGGATGCAGAACGAGCCAAAAGAAGTGCAGGCACAGGAATTCATTTCAAGAACATTCAACCTGGGCACAACATCCAGCAGTGGAGAAAGTTACTCGGTAGTTCCTCCAACAAGGCAAGTCTTATCAAGTTCTTGGTAGAAGAATGGAAGGCACCACAGCACAGGGAGAAGCTCAAGGACAAGGAGCTGTATGTCACATGTGAGCAGCGCTGCTTCAAGATCACCAAAGAGCAGTGGGAAGAGGCTCCTGAGCTTAAGTCAACTCAAGAAGAAGCAGACACACGCCTTCTTCTCCATGCACTTCATGCAGCAGAATCTGGGAACAAGTCTGTCATCATCACTGCAGAAGATACAGACGTCATGGTGTTGTGTCTTGGCATGTGCCACAAGATCCCATCCCATCTGTTCCAGAAGTGCGGGACGAAGAACCGGACAAGATTCCTGGATATCACCACACTGAGCCGCACACTGGGAGGCAGCGTGTGTGATTCATTGATTGGTATGCATGCCTTTACAGGCTGTGATACCGTCAGTGCATTCGCTGGCCGAGGGAAGATGACGACACTCAAGCAGGTGAAGATGGACAAGACATACCAGCATGCTTTTCACGAACTTGGACGCTCATGGGAAGTGTCTCCTGAACTCTTTGAGAAGCTACAGGAAATCACCTGCCACATGTACCTACCATCTACCCACACAACTAAGGTAAACAAGCTTCGGTATGAGCTGTTCTGTGCAAGACGTGGAGAGGTAGAGTCAAGTCAACTCCCTCCTTGTGAGGACTGCCTCTTCATGCATGCACTGCGTGCAAACTACCAGGCTGCGATCTGGAGGAGAAGTCTTCAGAGCCAGCCATTTGTTGCGAACCCAACAGACTGCGGTTGGATGACAGATGAGGACGGTAAGCTTGCCGTCAACTGGATGCGAGGCTCACCAGCACCAGATGCTGTTATGCAGCTACTGTCTTGCAAGTGTGTGCGGTCATGCGAACTCCCTAAGTGTACTTGCCTCAGCAATGGTCTAAAATGCACGGACATGTGGAGGTTACAGACATGTCAGAACAAGGCTATTGAAGAAGAGCCGGTGGCACAACAGTCAGATTCCGAGTCTGACGTAGATGATATTTAGGAGTAGTAATTTGCCATAATAGTATGTACAAGCCCATGGCATGCTTAGTGTGTATTTACAGGACTTGTATTAAATGTGACAATTACTATATGCATTTTGTTGACATTTAGGCATTCCTGTCCCCAAATTTGACATTTTAAAAAATTGCGGAATTTTCGGTAGGGTATGTCTATTCAAGAAGTGATAACGACCATTAAGCTACCAATGTGCAAGGGCTATCATATCAAAACATAAACTAGAGACATGTAGCAAGCTAAAAACACCTAAGAGAATTAGTCACCCCGGGTGGTACCGATATCCCAAAATTCGGGTCTTGGCTCATGGACTATATAGTGTCCACAAAAAATATATATTTCCGCTGGTCGGGATATATATCTAACAACTAACTATGGGGCATAATAAACCTTTATAACACGCAAAGATCAAGGTGCCTGATTTTGGTGCAAATGATAATTTTGTCATGGCCTATTTTTGTTTTTTTGGTAAATTTCTATAATTGCACCTATACCAGCTAAACAATATATTATTGTATTTAACAGGAAGGTACGACGAGGTAAGTGATGTGGTATAGGTGGCAATATGCGGAAATGGATTATAAGGGTATTCCGCCCCCTCTGACAAAAGTCTATCAATCTAGTGTGACAAGGATTTTACATTGTTTCAGAGAGACATTAGCCTAACCTAACAACCTTACCTAACCTAACCTAGTATTATGGGAGGGGGCTGCCGCCCCCACACCCCCGCTGGTTAGGTAAAACAGTAGAAATCCAGTTGGGGTGGAGTGAGTAACCGTAGATTTTCGTAAGGGGGTCAGAGGGGGCGGAATGCCCTTATAATCCATTTCCGCATATTGACACCTATACCACATCACTTACCTCATCATACCTTCCTGTTAAATACAATAATAATTTGTTTAGCTCGTATAGGTGCAATTATAGACCTATACCGTTCATTAATACACAGTGGTTTAATTACCTACGATCCTCGTAAAATACGTCTTCCCCATTATCCAACGATCTTGAAACACTCGGATGTACTTTTTGTTTCTTTTCAGAGTAAAACAAATAATAATAACTACTTTTTGCCTTGGGAACACAGGACGGGCGCCCCCCCCCCCCCATGACTCATTGAAATCAGCATATATTTTGCCAGTAGGGGCCTAATTAAAAGAGTTTTACCGCCGTCGATAATGAGATGTAATAGGGAGAGTTTTAGTTTTTATACAGTGCTTTATATAGTGTTAATATAATGCATTTCGGTTTAATGTTATTTTAATACCACGAATTTTGTTGATATATTTGAAGAAAAATAATGAATCTACATGCTCTAAGGATCATAAGAAAATTTGTTTTAACCCTCGGCAAAACCTAATAAAAAAGTATGGTAGGATACTAAAATTTCTTTTTCGTAACAAGGTTGTCAATACGGTACTTTCAGTCATCGATAGCTCTAAAGATCATATGAAAATGTGTTAAACCCTCGTAAAAGCCTAATATAAAAGTATGGTACTAAAATTTAATTTTCGTAACAAGGTTGTCAATACGGTACTTTCCCGTTATCAATGTACAATCAAGCTGAGGATTGCAGAGTAAACACCATAGAGTTCATCGACTTTTTTTTCACCTTCGTATAATCGACAGCCAATTTTTTTATTTTTTATTAAGGGATTAGTACTCAACCAGCGGGGGTGTGGGGGTGGCAGCCCCCACCCATAATACTAGGTTAGGTTAGGTAAGGTTGTTAGTTAGGCTAATGTCTTTTCAAATCACTATCGGGGAGCGAGCGTGTCTCAACATCGATTGATAGGCCTAATGGGGAAAATAGGTTTTCCCGAGATTTCTAATTAATTACAAACACTATATATTGATGCAAATTACTAATTTTGTTTATAAAAAAACACTCGGAAAATTCGTGGTATTAAAATAAAAAAAATTCTGCATTTCCGATGAGTATAGCAAATGTTTAATGATCTTTGCAATATCCTTATTTTATAATAGCTTTCAAATATTAAAAACAAATTGTGGTCGTCTCGTAAATAAGTAGCGCGAGTGTGTGTTTGTGAGAGAGAGAGAGAGAGTGGGGATGGGTGAGGGAGGTGGCTGAAGGTGAGGGGGCCTGGGGGGGGGGGGGTAACCAAGATTACTTTAAAGGGCAGCATCTAAATCACCGTAGACCTAAGCTAATAACAAAAAATAATTCGTTTTACAATTCATGTATATACTGTATAAACCAAAAATCCTATATTGAAAACTAGTGGTGATGTGGGAAGGCAAGGGAAACTGGTGGGAGTGGGTGGGAGGTTGGGTGAGGGAGGAGAGGAGGGGGCAGGGTGTTAGGAGGAGGAGAAGAGGAGAGCGGGTCAGAAGAGAGAGAGAATGAGAAGAGAGAGAAGTAGAAGGGGAGGAAAGGAGACGAAAGAGGAAAGGAGAGAAGGGGGAGGAAAGGATAGGAATGAGGGAGGGAGGGGGGGCGAGCAGGGAGGGGATTTGGCAAGAAAGGGGGAGGGAGAGAGGGAGGGGGTGGGGGGGGGGCCAACAGCGAAGTCACCTCATTCGCTAGTTTGCACCTTAAATTCTTAGTTAATGACCCCTTCTATATTCACACACTTCACGGACACAATGTACACACACCGAATAGTTTGTTATTATCTAAATGTCCTGGAGGTCAACAATATTCGCGTAATTACCAGTTGATAGAATATATGCAGACGTGACGACAGGCAGGAACCAGCTCAAATAGTGTTAAGTCCACAGTTTTCTTACATTACTCTTATAAATTACATGTATGACCACCTGTACATTAATAGAACATCAATAAACACGTCACATATACACGAAAAATCCCCATACACACCTTATATAATATGGTGAAATTCGAAGAGCCAAAGGCGATAACGTCCTACTGCTACCAGTCGACTGTCGGCACTGAAGAATGACGTCACATTCAATTTCTGCCTTCCCCACAATCCACGAGTCCTGTTCGAATTTTATTATAGTTAATTAATCAACTTCCGCATTACCTTCAGGATTAGGACGTTCTCAGCACATAGTCTGTTTTGTCTTAGGTAATTGGAAGTTGTTGATAGCTGCATATAGGACTTGTGATGCAGGGATATTTATTTTTTAAACTAAAACACTGGCATCGATTTCAATCCTCCACAAAACAGATGAAGAGAAACTTCCGCGAGAGTCAACAAATATTTAATCATTTAATGTACAGTTGCCCACATGGATTTTGTACACACTTCGTGATTTTATGTATATGGAAGGAAACTTAGTATTATTTAATTAGCAGTGTATTATCTTGTGCAGTACTTAATTAATTCCTTCAGTATTTTAGAACGTATGCATATATTTGTATTCTGGCTACTATTAGACGATTTTATGCAGCTTAGGAAGAACGTCTACCCATTAAGAAGCTACAAATTATCTTAATTAATCCTTATGGCTACCATACGTCCTTCCTAAGCTTCGTCAATCGTCTAAATGTAGCTGAAATCCAGTACAAAAGACGTCACCGGTACAGAAGGGGTTAATTCCTTCAGTATTTGAAAACGCATGCATTTATCTTTATTCTGGCTAGAACTTGACGATTTTGGTCAGTGTAGGAAAATGTGGGAGTTAGAAGGTTAATTGAGATCAGTTTTACTTTGATACTATACTGTACATCTTTTCTAAATCGCATACAGTTGTCTACTAGTAGCCAGAATATATCTAAGAAATGCGTCCTGATACTGAGAGGGTTAATATGATCAGTTAATGGGTTTATAGCAAATTATTCTGGTAATTTAACCCTCTGAAGATTATGACGCATGTTGACTGTATATTCTGGTTATCATTAGACGATTGTATAGAGCTTAGGAAGGATCTGTGGAAATTATAAGGGTAAAGACTATCTTAATTAACCCACTGACTTCCATATAATAGCGCATTATAGCGAGACAACTGACCTGGGTCACCCAGGTCGATTGTGGCCAACCCAGCCCTTGGCCCTGCCAATACCACCTCTTCTGGTCATGGCCCTGCTCGGTCCCCAGGGTTGACTTTACCCAGGTACACCCAGTCCCGGATGACGCCAATGGCTCGCGAAATCAGCCACACGAGTCAAGATCTATAGATCTTGGGTCATAGATCTTAGGTCGATCAAGGCAGGACCTGGACCAAGACCACCTTGATTACCCAGGTACACCTTGGCCAACAATACTTACGATACCGGAAATGGACTCGGAGAAAATGGACAAGCCTGGGTTGCGCCCAAGGTTTATAGATACAGTTCATATTGGACAACGAGTTTTGTCTTGGGAGTGTACACTATAAAACACCAATCTAGATCCTTTTACACTGTCTAGTCCGACGTGTTGTGGGTTATTATATTTTGCTTAATTATTATAGAGGAATTTCCTAGCTTTTTCAATTTTCTAGCAAAGTATTTGTCCCCTTGGATAAAATAAACGCTTTCCCAGACTTCCTTCAAACTAAATATCCCAGACCCCCTTCAAACTAAATTTTTACATGATTCGATAGAAAACTGTCCCGGCCGAAGGCTAACTTTCTTAAAAGTTACAGGCTCGCTATCGCTCGCCCAGAAAAAAATCAACACCTGAATGGGGTGAAGCATAATAATATCGCCAAACTAATGGGGCGAAACGTCTTAAACTCTCTAAATTAATGGAGCGAAGCAGGGAAGCTCCAAAAAGCCTCCCCTCGGACCAAATAGGGTTATATCATGTCACACCCAGCCCTTGTACCAGGTTCATGTGTTGGCTACTGTACCACTGTTGTACATTAGGGGTATGTAAAGAGTAACTGAGTGGCCATAATACTAGGCCCTTTTAACTCTATTTGGTCCGAGGGGGTCTTTTTGGACCTCCTCTGTTTCGCTCCATTAGTTTGGAGATTAAAAGGAAGATTTCATTAACTCCTTCAGACATTTAAAGTCCCAGTAAGTCCAAGGAGGCGGGAGCCCCGGTATCATTGCCACTGCCTCGCACTACACTCACAACAACACTGCGGCCGTTAGAATTATCAGAGGTGGCTGAGGTTGCCACCAACGGTTTTATCGTAAGCTAACTTATCGGACTTACTGAGCTCATATGACGCAAAATTGCATCATGGAGAGCCATGGAGATAAGTCCATATGACGCGATCGCGTCATATGAGTTTTTGGCGCACTGGACCATATGACGCGATCGCGTCATATAATTATGTCTGGGGTCTAATATGTTTAGCGATATTAATTAAGATTATTCGCCCCATGCAAGTGTCTATTTGTTCTGGGTAAGCGATAGTGAGCCTGTAACTTATATGAAATTGGCCTTCGTTATCAAAAAATGTATAACTTTAACATGAAGGGAGCCTGTGTGAAACCTTTTTAGTCTGATTGAAGTTTGGGAAGGCGTTTTTGTTAGCCTAGGGGACAAACTAAATTACATTGCTCGGAAATGGTAAGCAAGCAAAATCCCTAATATTATGCCTGCACTTCCACAGCAAAACAGACTTTCTTCAGTAGCAATATTAGTCAACAGAGAAAAACTACATCAGTCACCCAAGGAACAACCACAGGAGGGGCCGTTTTCTATGACGGCGCGGCCATTTTTTTCTGACAGAGCGGCGGCGTCTACAAACACCAGGAGGGCCACTCGTGACGCCTGGCACCACCACAAGTGCCAGTAGTCCCGCCCAGGGCCACACCTCTCTTCCGTTTCGTAAACAAGAAGAAAGGTTTCCCCACACTTCCACCACCGGCGAGTCGGGGGACACCTCGACGACGTATACAGACTAATAACACACATAACAAAGCCACTCCAACAGCTTCCTCTCTCTCCAACACCCCTTCTCCCCTTTCTACACTCTTCAGAAACATTGGAAAAAGTAGAATGTAGATACGAGGTGCTGTCGTAAAGGCTTATCCCTCAATAACTTCACCTGACCTGAGGCAGGAAAAAATAAAGTGACTTACCCAAGAGAGAGAACATCGAGTAGAACATACCAAAACCCTAACTTGAATAGGCGGGATTCTCACCACCTCGACTCAACGATAATTTCTCTTGAATCACACTCAATGGCAATGTTTCTTGAGTTACTCTTAGCGACCATTGGTACTGAGGCATGTACAGCGGCAATACTGTATGTCCTGTACTTTACACACCGATAATTTATCATGTCATACTCAGCGGCAACCCGCCCTGGGGAAAGTTTAGTGACCTAAACAAAACTCGCTGATAATTTATCGCGAGGCCTTCCAGCTGACCAGTGACAAGAGGGAGGAGATGGAGACGGAAGAAGATACCATAGTTACTTCCTTTACCTTTAACTCACCTGTCAAGACCCATTCCCCCATCAGTGCTTTACCTCCTACTCCCGGGAAATAAAAGAAGAAGATACCATAGTAACTTACTTTACCTTTAAGGGGAGGCAGACCGTTTTTCTGGACCCCCTTCTCCCTAATGATTAGCCCCAGTAGTTTTGAGATTATAAGAACGGGGCGAGGGAACGCGAAAGTGGTCCTGGACCCTAAGAATAGGAACTTTAATTGTTGTTTCTGTTCGTGCTCTGTCTTGAGTCGGCCACCCCCAGCTATAGTATATAGCCTGAGTATATACTACTACACTCGGATGCCATAGTCTCAAGCCCTATCATGAGTATTTCGTGGACCTCACCTATTTATAATTACGCTAGTATATCTCTGGAAACGAATTTAGGAATATATCTTTCTGTATATCACCTACAAAACGATATCCACTTTTTATTGAATAGCAAGTTCTGTCCAAAAATACATGTAGATAGTTATAGCTGCATAAGTAAAAACATAGCGGGTCCACGAATTCATATGAGTGGGTTTTAGAGACTGTGGCATCCGAATGTAGGCTACAATCCAACTCCTGCATCCATTACTAGTAGCCGAACTAAAATTGGGGATTATTGTGGGATATCATATTTAACCCCTTCTGTACCGGTGATGTACTTTTCATTATATTCTGGCAACTATTAGACGATTGTGTACAGCATATGAAGGACGTCTACTCATTCAAAGGTTTCAGACAATCTCAATTAATCCTCTTAGCAGCCATATATCCTTCCTAAGCTTCATAAAATCGTCTAAATGTAGCTATGATAAAATACAAAAGACGTCGCCGGTACAGAAGGGGTTAAGGAGATTCGACAAAACCGCTTGAAAATGCACTTTAGGCAAAGTCGACGGCTCCTGTGACCTCAGATATGTGCCCAAATTCATTGAACTTAATATCAATGAACTCTCCATGGTGTATGGATGCCAATTATATTAATGGTTTAATTGCTTGCATGGCTAATTTGGCATAATACAATGAGCAGAGGGCTGCTCACGGGCAGCATGATAAGCAGGAGTTAACAGCTGTCTGTTATGTGCACGCTGATAGTATGTGTACGTGTTTTTTTGCGATCATGTGTGTACAAAGGAAATCAAGCAACAACAGATCTAGTGACCCTTCTAGGTTGCTTGTCCTCCAAAACACTGAGGATCAAGTGTCCAAACAGTGGTTTAGAGTGGGTAAGGGAACATTGGAAAGGGAATTAATGTCCGTGGCAGGATTAGGAAGTTAGTAGGGGACAGATGGGTTAGTAACTGAGGGGGGATAAAATAAAGTTATTCATTTACAAACGCAGTTAGTCGCGGGTTTGAAGCGAGATATTTGTCTAGGCGGAGTTTAAATGAATCAACGGTGCTGCAGTCTATAACGTTTCGGGGAAGCCCATTCCACAAGTTGACAACTCGATTGAAGAAGAAATTCTTAGATTCGTGTGAGTTAAAAGATTTACCAATAATTTTGCAACCGTTTCCCCGCGTGTAATTAGATTGGTCGATAGTGAAGTACTTACTACAGTTCATATTGTCGATGCCTTTGATGATTTTGAACACTTGAATTAAGTCACCTCTTAATCTGCGCTGGGTTAAAGGAAATAGATTTAATTCTCTAAGACGCTCTTCGTATGGTTTGTTCTTTAGGCTAGGTATCATTTTGGTAACTCTACGTTGAACTCGTTCTAGCTTGTTTATATCTTTTTGGTAATAAGGGCACCAGGATTGAACGCAGTATTCCAGAAGAGGGCGGACTAAGGAATTGTAAAGGGTTAGGATAACTTCTTTGGATTTATGCTCAAATGACCTGCCTATAAAGCCAATTATTTTGTTTGCCTTCTTAACAACTTCTGAACATTGTTGACTCGGTTTTAGGTTACTCGATATTGTTACTCCCAGATCGGTTTCTCTGTTTACATTCTTAAGCTGAGTGCCATTCATCGAATAGTTTGCTTTCTCATTTAGGTATCCGATATGTAGTACTTTACATTTATCCGCATTGAAACTCATTTGCCAAATTTGGGCCCAACATGACAATTTATCTAGATTGTGTTGCATATCGTCAACTTGTTTTTTTGAGAGTACGCTATTTGCAATTTTTGTATCGTCAGCAAATTTTGAGATTGTACAGGTGAGGCCCTCATCTATGTCGTTGATGTAAATTAGAAAGAGAATTGGTCCTAGTACCGATCCCTGGGGTACCCCGCTACTTACATTGGTCCATTTAGATGCCTTACCGTTTATGACTACTCTTTGCTTTCTGTCGCTGAGCCAATTTTCTATCCATTTCAACACACCGTCTTGTATTCCATGCGCTTTTAGTTTTAGCAGTAAACGTTTGTGGGGAACTTTGTCAAAGGCCTTTTGAAAATCAAGGTATATAATATCTACAGCTTTACTCTCATCGTAGAGGTTGAGGATATCGTGGAAGAAGTCTAAGAGGTTTGTTAAACAGGAGCGTTTTTTACGAAAGCCGTGTTGAGTATCTTTAAGTATGTTATTTTCCTCTAAGTGATTTACGAGTCTGTCTCGTATGACCGTTTCTAGCATTTTACATACAACTGAGGTTAAGCTAATTGGACGATAGTTACTGGGTAGGGATTTGCTGCCTTTTTTTAATATCGGTGTTACGTTGGCTAGCTTCCACTGATCAGGCATAGTTCCAGACTGCAAGGATTTATTGAAAAGTAATGTCAGTGGTTTGGAGAGCTCATCCTTAGCTTCCTTCAGAACTCTAGGCGAGATTGTATCAGGTCCAGGCGTTTTATTTACCTTGAGTTTATCTAAACAATTCAATACTTCTCTGTCTGTAACGGTGATATTGCTTAGAACATCTGAATTATCAATCTGAATCGGCGATGGTGTAGGGATATCACTGAGGTCTTCTGTTGTAAAAACTGATGCAAAGAAGGTATTGAGGGCATTACTCATTTGTACTTCGTCTTTGGTGTATTCTCCATTTTCATCGACTAACGGTCCAACAGTTGAAGTAACTACTTTTTTCTTTCTGATATAACTATAGAATTCTTTCGGGTTTGTTTTACTTTGATTCGCAATATGTAACTCTAAGGTCTTTTTACTTTGCTTAATTAACTTTTTGGCTTTGCGTCGTAGCTCTACAAATTTCAGCCGTTCTTCGTCATTTTGTGAGGATTTTAATCTATCATTAGCAAATTTTTTAGCAAGCAGGCAGTTTGAAATATCTTTATTCCACCATTTGGGCTTATTATTATGGCCTGGACGCCGTATTTTCGATGGTATGCAGTCTTGCACTGCCTTTAGGTAAGTGGTTTCGAATAACTTCCAAGATGTATTTATGTCATTATTGTTAATTAAAAAGCTCCAGTCAGTTTCTTTAAACATAGCTCCAAGTTTATGGAAGTTTGCTTTCTTGAAATTAGGGACTTTTTCGATGCTACTATTTGGTTCGTTACTAGTAAACTTTAAAGTGAAAGTTATCGTACGATGGTCGCTGTTACTGAATTCATCACCAACATTCAAATTCTCTATTAATTCTTCTTTTGTTGCAAGTACAATGTCAAGAACGTTATTACCACGGGTCGGCGTTCGAACAAATTGATAAAGCGAACTCTCTTGCAAGTTCGTATACAAGTCATTTCCGGAGTGTGAAGTAAGAGTATCGCCCCACTTGGTCACAGGTAAATTAAAGTCGCCAAAAATTACGGTATCTTGTGAGTTACTTACATCTGCAATTTGTTCATACATTTATCGGTCAGTTTGCACTGATTGAGCTGGAGGTCTGTATATTAATGCAAGTATTATTTTTGTACCTTTATTATTCTTTATTAGCACAAAAGATGCGTCGACGTTCACAATTTGAGGTTTTGACAAGAGGGTAGGGTTAAGACTTTCTTTGATATAAAGTAAAACGCCACCTCCATTTCGATTTATTCGGCTTTTCTCAAACATTACATAACCGGGAAGTGAATACTCTGCTAAAAAGTCTCTATCTTCTGTATTGAGCCAAGATTCTGTTATGCCAATCACATCATAATTTTCTGTAAATACTAGCTCCTCTAAATCTGAAAATTTATTGCGTATGCTACGAGCGTTTGCATAGAAAACCTTTAAATTTGTTATTTTAGAACTCACGGAACGCTCTTTAATAATTTTTTTTTTTTGGTTCTTGTCGGATCTACATTTATGTTCATGGCTGTCCTCGGTCCTCGCTGTCTTCGGTCCTTATCGCTGGTGGTCCTCGGTTGCCTCTGTTTTTTTCTTGACGTTGGATGATTTATGTCACTGCTGCTTCTTCTCGGATGACGTTTTTTGATCCATGGCTGCGGACTGCTCCGTGTAGGAGACGACCCATGCGTGCTGAACCCACAGGGTTTAGATGAGTGCCATCCTTGCGGAACAGAGTAGGCTGGTTGTAGAAGTTGTCCCAGAGGTTGATGAATTCAACTTCTTCCCTCAGACACAAATATTTTAGTCGGCTATTTGTGCTGAAGGCCTTGTCGTAGAATTTATCAGGTGCGTCGATCTTGGGGAGAATGCCTGAGATGATGATATTCCTTGACTTGTTTTTGTAGTACTGGATCATCTTGCGATATTTCTCCATCAACTCTTCGGATCTGGTGCGCATGACGTCATTTGAACCAGCATGGATGACAATACTCTGCTACATGCGTGCCTCGACTCGCTAGCCAATCAGAAGACAGCATTATGTCAACAACAATGATGGCCGCCCGTGCCTGGACTCGCTAGCCAATCAGAAGACAGCATTATGTAAACATCAATGATGGCCGCCATGCGTTACCATAGCAACCAGCAGCATCCGCTCTCTTTCTCTCTCTCCCCTTAGCTCCGCCCACCTAAGCTAAAGATGCCGTTGCTATGGTAACGCTTGGCGGCCATCATTGTTGACATCATTCTGTCCTCTGATTGGTTAACCCCTTCAGTACCGGTGACGTCTTTTGTTATTGGATTTTAGCTAGATCTAGACGCTTTTATGAAGCTAAAAGGATTAATTGAGATAGCCTGTAGCCTCTTAATGTGTAGACGTCCTTCCTAGGCTGAATACAATCGCCTAATAACTGCCAGAATATAACGAAAAAGACGTTACCGGTAGCCTACAGGGTTAAAGGGTTAACCAGTTGAGTAGCCTACCAGCGACGTGTGTTATACTTTCTGCTAGCTATATTTAAACGAAGTGGCTACGGGACACCACCAGTGGTGTCACGCAGCCCAAGGTTAAGAGATACAACTGTTGTATCTCTTAACCTTGCCGTAGCCCAGCCTCACTGGCTGGGCTGCGGGACACCACTGGTGGTGTCCCGTAGCCACTTCGTAATGTTTTTAAGGAGATGGACCGTTTTTCCTGCAACCCCCTCCCCCCCCTTCTCCCTCGTGCTTCGCTAAGGCCACCTCTAAATCGAGGCCACCGAGAGTACTCTCGGTGGCCTCGTCTAAATGGCCTTGACCCAGGTAGCCTACACCTACAGTATAGGCCCAGAGTTCAGAGAATATTATGGTCCCTTAAGGGGAGATGAACCGTTTTTCTGGTCACCCTTCTTCCTCCTGTTTAGCCCCATTAGTTTTCAGATTAAAAGACGTTCGGCCCATTAGTTTGGCGATTTTAAGACCTTTCGCCCCATTTAGTTGTCACATTAAGACCATCCGTGCCCTTTAGGTGTCGATTTTTTTCCTGACGAGCCATAGCGAGCCTGTTATTGTGGAGGAGCCGGCCTTCGGCCGTGGCATTTACCAACAATTTACAAATTAATTTCGAAGGGGGATTTAATGGATGTTTATTTAAGTTTGATGGAGGTCTAGGGTCTAGGGTCTAGGGTCTAGGGTCTAGGGAGGAAACTAAACAATAATAACAATATAAAACAATAAGCAAATAAATACACCCACCTCCCCTTAAGGGGAGGTTTTTAGTTGATTCCCTAGACTTCCATCAAACTTAAAATTACTCCCCCTAGACCCCCTTTCAAGATAAATTTGTACATTTTTCGGTAGAAAAATGTCCCGGCCGAAGGCCAATTCCCCTTAAATTACAGGCTCGCTATCGCTCGCCAGGAAAAAATCGACACCTAAATGGCATGAATGGTCTTAAAATTTACAGAAATGGGGCGAGGGTTCTTAAAATCGCCAAACTAATGGGGCGAACGTCTTAAAATCTCAAAAGCAATGGGGCTAAAAATGAGGGAGAAAGGGGGCAAGAAAAAAATCCCTCAAGTGGAAATCTCCCCTTAACCCTGCCCAGGCCAACAATACCTACGATACCGGAAATGGACTCGGGTACAATGGACAGGCCTGGATCAGCCTTGGATGTACGGTAGCGCTAATAAGTCATGTCTCAGCTGTCATTACGTTTCGCTCTCTCTGTGCTGTATTAATGTCTGTCAGATGTTGAATAGGGTGGGTAAGTGTAGGAACATGTTTGTGTATTTCACGCGATATGAAGAAATGAAGCTTAAATATTGCTGATAGCAATTATTGATCAAAACATCTTGGTGCCGAGACATCACTTATTAGCGCGACTGTACGGTAGCGCTAATAAGTCATGTCTCACCTGTCATTACGTTTCGCTCTCTCTGTGCTGTATTAATGTCTGTCAGATGTTGAATAGGGTGGGTAAGTGTAGGAACATGTTTGTATATTTCACTCGATATGAAGATATGAAGCTTAAATATTGCTGATAGCAATTATTGATCAAAACATCTTGGTGCCGAGACATAACTTATTAGCGCGACTGTACGGTAGTGCTAATAAGTCATGCCTCACCTGTCATTACGTTTCTCTCTCTCTGTGCTGTATTAATGTCTGTCAGATGTTGAATAGGGGGGGTAAGTGTAGGAACAAGATTGTATATCTCAATAAAAAAGAAGAAATCATATGTAAATATTGTTGATACCAAATATTGATCTAAATATACTTGGTGCCGAGACATCACTTATTAGCGCCACTGTACATAGCCTCGTTTGTGCTGTTTATGAGTTCATATTGGACAACGAGTTTTGTCCTGTCACTATATAACACAAGGGACTGGAGTTCTCGAAAAAGAGGCTCCAGTCCTGACGCGATTCTTGACTTACAGTGGCCTGGCTTAATAATCCAGAATGGTTGATAGCCTCTGAAGTCCTATTTTAACTAACCAATTACTCTAAAACACAAATCCAGGCCCCTTTACACTATGTAGTCCGACGTGTTGTGGGTTATTATGTTTTGTTTAATTATTAATGAGGAATTTCCTTGCTTTTGCCATTTTCGAGCAATGTATTTATGTCCCCTTGGCTAAAAATAATAACGCCTTCCCAACTTCCTTCAAACTAAAAGAAAATGCCCACCCAGACCCCCTTCAAGCTAAATGCCCACCCAGACTCCCTTCAAGCTAAATGCCCACCCAGACTCCCTTCAAGCTAAATGCCCACCCAGACCCCCTTCAAGCTAAATGCCCACCCAGACCCCCTTCAAGCTAAATGCCCACCCAGACCCCCTTCAAGCTAAATGCCCACCCAGACTCCCTTCAAGCTAAATTTGTATATGATTCGATAGAAAACTGTTCCGGCCGAAGGCTAACTTATTTAAAAACTGCAGGCTCGCTATCGCTCGCCCAGAACAACTCGACACCTAAATGGGGTGAAGTGCAGTATTATCGCCAAACTAATGGGGTGAAACGTCTTAAACTCTCTAAACTAATGGAGCGAAATATGGAAGGTTAAAAAAAACTCCCTTCGGACCAAATAGGGTTATATATCACATCACCCTTGTACGTACCAGGTTCACGTGTTGGTAACTGTACACATAATGGGTATGGAAGGGATATTAAGGGGGTAGTGCTGTGTTGCTGTGCTGGTGGTGTAATGGTTTAGGTGCTTATTTTCTGGGTGTGGTGTCCCGAGTTCGAATCCCGGGAGGACCATATGCTTTCATTAGTTTATTCAAGTGCATTGGGGCTTGTAATTGATGATTAATGTTAAGAACTTATATATTAATTATTTTTTAGTTTCCTCGCTAGACCTCCATCAAGCTGAAAGAAAACACCCCCTAGACCCAGACCCTCTTTCAAGATAAATGTGTACTTTTTCGGTAGAAAAATGTCCCGGCCGAAGGTCGATTCCTCTTAAATTACAGGCTCGCTATCGCTCGCCAGGAAAAAATCGACACGTTAATGACACGGAAAATCTTATGTTGAAACAAAATAGGGCGAAAGGTCTTTAAATAGCCAAAATAGTGGGCCGAACGTCTTAATTTTGAAAAATTGTGGGGCTAAACATGAGGAAGGGGAACCAGAAAAACGACCCATCTCCCCTTAATTAGCCCTATCTGGCCCTATTGTACCAGGGTCACGTGTTGGCTACTATACCTCGGTCAAATACATTATGGGTATGTAAAGGGTCATTCATGTGTCCATAATAATATACATTTATGTGTATCTTTATTATCGTTTCTTAGTTTCCTCCTTAGACCTCCATCAAGCTAAAAAATAAAAATAAAATAAAAAGACTCTCCTTCAAGATAAATTTGTACATTTTTCGATAGGAAAATGTCCCGGCGGTTCCTCTTAAATTACAGGCTCGCTATCGCTCGCCAGGAACAAATCGACACCTAAATGACACGAAAAGTCTTAATATTGACAAAGAAATGGGGTGAAAAGTCGTAAAATCTCTAAACTAATGGAGCGCAACAGGGAAGGTCCAAGCCCTCGGACCACATAGGGTTATGTCACGTCACCCCCAGCCCTTGTACAGTTGGCCAAATAAGTCGTGTCGCCGCTGTCATTACGTTTTACTCGCTGTGTGCTGTATTAATGTCTGTCAGATGTTGAATAGGGTGGGTAAGTGTAGGAACATGTTTGTATATCTCACTCAAAACGAATAGGCTACATTAATTTGTAGACGTTGATACCAAATATTGATCGATATATACTTGGTGCCGAGACATAACTTATTTGGCCGATTGTACCTTGGTCAAATATTGTGGGTATGTAAAGGGTAATTGAAGTGCCCATAGTAATATACCCTTCTAACTAAATTTGGGACGAGGAGGGTCTTTTTGGATCTCCTCTGTTTCGCTCCATTTGTTTGGAGATTTTAAGGAAGGTTGCATTCCTTTGTTTAGCGATATTAAGATTATTCGCTCCATTCAAGTGTCTATTTGTTCAGGGTAAGCGATAGCGAGCCTGTAACTTATATGAAATTGTCCTTCGTTATAATTTTTTTTTATACATTTAACATGAAACTTCTTTAGTCTGACTGAAGTCTGGGAAGGCGTTTTTGTTAGCCTAGGGGACAAACTAAAATACATTGTTCGGAAATGGTAAACAAGCAAAATCCCCAATGTTATGCCCGCACTTCCACACCAACACAGACTTTCTTCAGTAGCAGTACCGGTATTAGCCAACAGAGAAAAACTACATCAGTCACCCAAGGAACAACCACAGGAGGGGCTGTTTTCCATGACGGCGCGGCCATTTTTTTCCGACAGAGCAGCGGCGTCTACAAACACCAGGAGGGCCACTCATGACGCCTGGCACCAACACCAGGAGGGCCACTCATGACGCCTGGCACTAACACCAGGAGGGCCACTCATGACGCCTGGCACTAACACCAGGAGGGCCACTCATGACGCCTGGCACTAACACCAGGAGGGCCACTCATGACGCCTGGCACCAACACCAGGAGGGCCACTCATGACGCCTGGCACTAACACCAGGAGGGCCACTCATGATGCCTGGCACCAACACCAGGAGGGCCACTCATGATGCCTGGCACCACCACAAGTGCCAGTAGCCCCGCCCAGGGCTACACCTCTCTTCCGTTTCGTAAAAAAAGAAGAAATTTTTCCCCACACTTCCACCACCGGCGAGGCAGGAAAAAATCAAGTGACTTACCCAAGAGAGAGAACATCGACTAGAACATACCCAAGCCCTAACTTGAATAGGCGAGATTCTCACCACCTCGACTCAACGATAATTTCTCTTGAGTCACACTCAACGGTAATTTGCCTTGAGTTACTCTTAGCGACCATTGGTCCTGAGGCATGTACAGCGGCAATTTGTCCTGTACTTTACTCACCCATAATTTATCGTGAGTCATAATACTCAGCGGCAACCTGCCCTGGGGAAAGTTTATTGACGGCCTGTCCTAAACAAAACTACCCGATAATTTATCGCGAGGCCTCCTAGCTGACCAGTGACAAGAGGGAGGAGACGGAGACGAAAGAAGAAGATACCACACCATAGTACCTTCCTTTACCTTTAACTCACCTGTCAAGACCCATTCCCCCATCAGTACTTTACCTCCTACTCCCGGGAAATCACTAGAGTTTGAATAAGGGTTACAATAAAGAAAGTAAAGATAGCCCACATGCTATCGTTGCCGTTTGCCTGATAAATTTATATAAGTAACACCCCGTTCTTAACATTAATCATCAATTACAAACCCCAATGTACTTGAATAAACTAATGAAAGCATATGGTCCTCCCGGAATTCGAACTCGGGACACCACACCCAGAACATAAGCACCTAAACCATTACACCACCAACACAGTTAAAGGTTGAGTACACGATCATGATTAATATCCATTTTCGAATTTTGGATATCAATCTAATCATGTACTCAGACCCAACTGCATTATGGAAAGCGTAATGTTTTAGTGAGAGGAAAGAACATATAATGGGGCCAAGATCACTAATGACCGGCCTCGCTATACTAGTTCCTGAACCTATAGAAATAAGTAACACCCCGTTCTTAAGGGGAGACTGGCCGTTTGTTTGGTCTATTAATTCATTTATTCATATATTTTTTTAGCTTCCTCCCTAGACCTCCATCAAGCTTAGAAAAACACCCCCTAGACCCCCCTTCAAGATAAAATAGACCCCCCTTCATTTCCCGGCCGAAGGCCGGTTTCTCTTAAAATTGCAGGCTCGCTATCGCTCGCCAGGATAAAAATCGACACCTAAATGGCACGAAAGGTGTTAAAATTGACAACGAAATGGGGCGAAAGGTGTTAAAATCGCCAAACTAATGGGCCGAACGTCTTATAATCTCAAAACTAGTGGGGGTAAATATTAGGGAGAAGGGGGTCAAGAAAAACGGTCTCTATCCCCTTAACATTAATCATCATACTTATAAATCAGATTTCTGGTGGCCATTTTCCCCCCAGGGTATACCGGTACTGTACATCGAGATATACTGTACACTTATATTCCAGTTACCGTAATAACACCTCCGTACGACAACCGGTATCAAATATAAACAACACTCACATATATCCCCGAACAACAACAACAACAACAACAACAACAACAACAACAACAACAACAACAACAACAACAACAACAACAACAACAACAACAACAACAACAACAACAACAACAACACTCACCTATACCTCCATTCACTCCCTGAGACATTGCCTAGCTTTGAGCAAGTTCTATTCCGTTTGTTAAACTATAGTCTATTCCTTGTAAATAGGCAAGAAATCATGACCTCTATCCTCTGTAACTCTAAAAAGGGCTAGAGCAAATTGGCTGTAAATTTCCACAGCTATGCCTTGACTGACTCTTCCCAAATGGTAGAAATATTAGCTCGATTACTCCAGTCGATTTTGAGTTACGGAGGCTAGAAGTCATGATTTCTCGCCTACTTACAGCGAATAGACTATAGTATGCTACTTATTTGTGACGTGTTTTAATGTTTATGTCATTTGCCTTCGCTTATGCTTGGTTTTGTCATTGCCATTCTTGTGGTATGTTAAGGGGAGGTTTCTAGCTTGTTTCCTACTCCTCCAGCAATCTTAAAATTTCACCCCCTTGACCCCCTTTCAAGATAAATTTGTACATTTTTCGGTAGAAAAATGTCCCGGCCGAAGGCCGATTACTCTTAAATTACAGGCTCGCTATCGCTCGCCAGGATAAAATCGACACCTAAATGGCACGAAGGGTCTTAAAATTTACAGAATGGGGCGGAAATTTTTAAAAATCACCAAACTAATGGGGCAAACGTCTTAAAATCTCAAAAGCAACGGGGCATGAGGGAGAAAGGGGTCAAGAAAAAAGTCCCTCAAGTGGAAATCTCCCCTTAAGCCGGTATCACACGAGAGCATTTATGGTCAACATTCGATGATCAACATTTTTCTGGCAACATTTCTGGAATATTTTGCACTGGTATTGGAAACTAGACTGTTGCTAGATGAACTTAGTTGATTCAGCTGCCAGACCAGTGTTAAAGATAAATGTTGAGGGAAAAAGTGTTTGTGTGATACCGGCTTTATGTTCACCTGCTTGTGCTTGCTTTGTCTAATCAATAAACTAAATTAAAAACTGTACACGTGTTGCTGTTCTGATATTAAAGTACCTCCAGTGGAGTAGAAACCCCCGTTAAGGGAGCCCACCTCGTTTTTGTTTTCTCTTTCTCTCCCTCTCTCTTTGGCTTGTATCCATTCGGCCCCATTCAACCTACTGTTTTAAGACGTTTACCCCCATCCAGGTGTCAATATTTTCCTGGCGAGTGGTAGCGAGCCAGAATATATACATTTTTGTTTTGACAGCAAGCTAAATTTGTACATTTTTCGATAGAAAAAATTCTCCGGCGAAGCCGGATTTCTCCATACAATGCTGGCTCGCAATCGCTCGCCAGGAAGAAATCGACACCTGGATTGGGATAAACGTATTAAAACAGTAGGCTGAATGGGGCCGAATGGATACAAGCCAGGGAAAAAGAGAGAAAAGGAGAGCAAGTTTAAAAAAAGCCGGTGACCCCCCTGTTAATTTAAGACAGTATATAGAGTACCGGTGCTATATAACTGGCGCTAAAACGCTAAGTACCGGGCATGATACCCACATAATAAACAACACACATCATAATAACCCACAACACGTCGGACCAGATAGTGTTAGTGGTATATTGGTGTTAAGGGGGGGATGGTTCACGTTTTGGCCGAATTGTGCATGTATTCATTATTTGTCTAGTTTCCTCCCTAGACCTCCATCAAATTTAAACAAAACATCCATTAGATCCCCTTTCTAGATTAATTTGTACATTTTTCGGTAGAAAAATGTCCCGGCCGAAGGCCGTTTCTTCCAACATTACAGGCTTACTATCGTTCGCCAGGGAAAAAATCGACACATAAATAGCACGAAAGGTCTAAATATTGACGAAGAAATGGGGCGAAAGGTCTTAAAATCGACTAACTAATGGGGCAAACATCTTAAAATCTGTAAACTAATGGGGCTAAACATGAGGGAGAAAGTGGTCCAGAAAACCGGCCCATGTCCCCTTAATACCCCCGGTCTAATATAAGGATAGAAAGGTAAATCACCATCATTATATCCAATGATTATATAATATACTATGTTAAGGGCAGGTGGGCCGTTATTTTGGTCTATTAATTAAATTATTCCTTTATATCTTAGTTTCCTCCCTAGACCTCTATCAAGCTTCGAAAAACACCCCCTAGACCCCCCTTCAAGATAAATTTGTACATTTTTCGGTAGAAACATGTACCGGCCAAAGGCAGGTTTCTCATAAAATTTCAGTCTCGCTATCGCTCGCCAGGAAAAAATCGACACCTAAATGGCACGAAAGGTCTTGATATTGATATAGAAATGGGACGAATGGTTTAAAATCGATAAACTAATGGGTCGAACGTCATAAAATCTGAAAATTAATGGGGCTAAACATGAGGGAGAAGGGGGACCAGAAAAACGGCTCATCTCCCCTAAATAAGCCCGTCTAATATAAGGATAGAAAGGTAAATCACCATCAATATATTCAATGATTATATATACTATTTTAAGGGGGTATGGGCCGGTTTTCTGGTCCCCTTTCTCCCTCGTGTTCAACCCCATTAGTTTTTAGATTTTATGACATTTGGGTCATTAATTAATTTTCTGTGATTTTAACACATTTTGCCCCATTTCATTGTCAATTCTAAGACCTTTCGTGCCATTTAGGTGTCGATTTTTTCCTGGCGAGAGATAGCGAACCTGAACCGGCCTTCGACCGGGCCTTTGACCGGGACATTTTTCGGTAGAAAAATGTACACATTTATCTAGAAGTGGGGTCTAGGGAGTCTTTTTCTAAGCTTGATGGAGGTCTAGCGAGGAAACTAAAAAATAAAGGAATACCGTACATGAATTACTAGAAAGAAAACAAACATTCCCCTTACCCCTTTCTAGATACGATGACGCATTTTTGTTCTGTTTTCTGGCTATTATCAGACGATTTTATTCGTATTAGGGAGGATTGTGGAAGTCAGAGGGGTCATTGAGATAGCCTTTACCCTTTTAAATCCCACAGATCCTTCCTAAGCTGCATAGAATCGTCTAAGGATAGCCAGAAGTCAGAGGGGTCATTGAGATAGTCTCTATTACCCTTTTAAATCCCACAGATCCTTCCTAAGCTGCATATAATCGTCTAAGGATAGCCAGAAGTCAGAGGAGTCTCTATTACCCTTTTAAATCCCACAGATCCTTCCTAAGCTGCATAGAATCGTCTAAGGATAGCCAGAAGTCAGAGGAGTCTCTATTACCCTTTTAAATCCCACAGATCCTTCCTAAGCTGCATAGAATCGTCTAAGGATAGCCAGAAGTCAGAGGAGTCTCTATTACCCTTTTAAATCCCACAGATCCTTCCTAAGCTGCATAGAATCGTCTAAGGAGAATAGCTAGAATAAACTGGCAAAATGCATCATAGTCTTCAAAGGGTTAAGGGGGTAGTGCTCGCTATTTCTGGACCCCCTTCTCCCTCATGTTTAGCATATTGGTTTTGAGGTTTTAAGACGTTTGTTCTGTTAGTTTGGCGAGTTTGAGACCTTTCGCCTCATTTGTTTATCAATATTAAGACCTTTCGTGACTTTTAGGTGTCGATTTTTCCAGGCGAGCGATAGCGAGCCTCTAATTTTAGAAGGAACTGGCCTTTGGCCGGGACATTTTTCTACCGAAAAATTTACACAATTATATTGAAAGGGGGTCTAGGGGGTGATTTTCTAAGCTTGATGGAGGTCTAGGGAGGAAACTTTAAACTCAATTTATTAATAAATATATAGACCAAAAACCAAGCACTACCCCCTTAATGCCCTATACATTGATTAGTGTACTGCATTTTATTACTGTCTCTTTGACGAATCCAAATATACCCAAAACAAATATATATATTTCCGAAATTAACCGAAAACTTATAATTTTTCAGTTAAATTTAACTCATTCAGTACCAGTGACATTCCTTTCATCATATTCTGGCAACTATTAGACTATTGTAATCAGCTTAAGAAAAGGGCCTCCAGCAATGAACAGGCTTTGAGCTATCCCACTTAAGGGGACATAGGCTGTTTTCCTGGTCACCCTTCTTCCTCATGTTTACCCCCAATATTTGTCAGATGTTATGACGTTCGGCCCATTAGTTTGGCGATTTTAATACCTTTTGCCCCATTTCGTTGTCAATTTTAAGACCTTTCATGCCATGTAGGTGTCGAATTTTTTCCTGGCGAGCCATAGCGAGCCTGTAATCTTAAGAGAAACCGGTCTTCGGCCAGGACAATTTTCTACCGAAAAATGTACAAATTAATCTAGAAGGGGGATCTGATGGATGTTTTTTTTAAGTTTGATGGAGGTCTAGGGAGGAAACTAAAGAAAATAATAAATAAATTAAATAATCTACCAAAAAGTGAACCATCCCCCCTTAACCCTTGCTACTACTGCAGTGAACCATCCCCCCTTAACCCTTGCTACTACTGCAGTGAACCATCCCCCCCCTTAACCCTTGCTACTACTGCAGTGAACCATCCCCCCTTAACCCTTGCTACTACTGCAGTGAACCATCCCCCCTTAACCCTTGCTACTACTGCAGTGAACCCCCTTAAACCCTTGCTACTACTGCAGTGTTAATTAACCTGCTAACCAGGAACCCTTAAACCCTTGCTACCATGGGGAGTTCATTATGCGCAGAACCATCCCCCCTTAACCCTTGCTAGTACTGCAGTGAACCATCCCCCCTTAACCCTTGCTACTGCAGAACCATTAAACCTTACACTGCAGATCCATTATGCACAAAATTGTCTATTAGAATCAATTAGACGTCGCCGGTACAGAAAGTATTACATTAAAGCCTTACACCATGGGGAGTTCATTATGGGCAGAAGGGCCCATTTTCTGGATCACTTTCTCCCTCGTGTTTAGCCCCATTAGTTTTGAGATTTTAAGGCGTTCGGCCCATTAGTATGACGACTTTAACACCTTTCGCCCTATTTCGTTATCAATTTTAAGACCTTTCGCGCCCTTTAGGTGTCTATTTTTTCCCGGCTAGCGGTAGCGAGCCTGTAATTTTAAGAGGAATCGGCCTTTGGCCGGGACAGTTTTCTACCGAAAAATGTACAAATTTATGTTGAAGGGGGTGCTTTTTTTTTTTGTAAGCTTTATGGAGGTCTAGGAAGGAAGCTACAAATTATATGAATAACTGAATAAATAGACCAAAGAAACAGCCACTATCCCCTCAATATCAGGATAAATTAATTTCGGCTAATATCTTAGGGCGCTGAAGATGTCGAAAATTAATATAGAGCATTTTCAAGCTGTTTTTCCGACTCTTCTATAATAACATTTCGCACAATAATGCCCCAACTTTAAGGGGAGTGACCTGCTTTTTTTCTCTCATTTTCTCTCTTTATCTGGCTTGTATCCATTCGGCCCCATTCATCCTACTATTTTATGACGTTTATCTCCATCTAGGTGTCAATTTCATAAGCCAGCACTGTATGGAGAAATCCGGCTTCGCCGGAGAATTTTTTTCCATCGAAAAATGTACAAATGTAACCTGCTGCCAATGTTTGATTTTTTTTAATTTGCTGGATAGCTACCGCTCGCCAGGAAAAAGATCGACACCTGGATGGAGATAAACGTCTTAAAACCGTAGGCTGAATGGGGCCGAATGGATACAACCCAGAGAGAGAAAGAGAGAAAACAAAAATAAATATAACGAGGTGGGCCACCTTAATGCTGCTGTCACTAATGGATCCAGGGGTATTTAGTGTTCTTGGGAAAACAGTTGAGTTTATTCCATACATTCTTTCCTAGGCTAAAGTATATCGGTGAATTAACGTTATTACACCATTTTTATTTGGATTCGTTTGAATTCCAACGGTATATATAGGGAATGTATATATATATATATAGACAGATGAAAATCATTGGAACACGATATGAAAGGGTTTTAAAGGCACACAAAGTAATTCCTGTAACAAAAACCAAACCCTGCGTCATAAATAGGAGAAGAAGCCCGGTGTTTATTGCATATTTCAAATCTGGGAGACTCTCGATGCCAGTATACTTAGTCAAGATGTTATCAAAGCTTGGCATATCATATAACTTCCAGAGAGACGTTTGACCATCGTAAAAACAGAACCGATGAATTTTTCGAATTCGGCAGAGCCAATGTTAACACCCAGGATTTTCTCAACGGGAACGCCATAGCAAGTCCCCTGGTGATGTCCTCGGGTACCGGTACCTCGTGGACAAAATATAGGATACCTGCAGGTAGATACTGCCAGTAAGATCTACAACCCACAATACAAAAGCCATGAGGCCAAGCAATGCGAAGAGGACTTTCCGTACAGTCCCCATGTGACTTTTAGAATTCACTTTTTCGCTATCGGATAGAGAAATCGCTGTTTTGCGATGGTACAATGTTATGGTATCGGAAATAATGCTAGATTTTCGGAGGAAGTTCATACTATTTGAATGTATCAACAGTAATAACGCATTAGAACTATTAATTAACACAGTTTAGGAATGCTTACAACGCGCACTTACCAAACGTGATTGATCGCTACAACCGCAAGACAAACTAGAACGAGAGTTAGTGAGAATTTGTAGTATATCTTTTCTAGTTATGAATACATATTTAATACCTCTTTCTTTACTTGGTTATTCGTGAAAAAATACTTAAATAATTGTAATTTATGTTTATTTAACTAATGTATGTCTTAATAATATAAAGAAAAGATAGATAAATTGAAGGTTGAGGTAACGCGTAAAAGCTATGCAATATATTTTAGTCACCCCGGATATAATGGTTTTCTGTGATTTAGCTTGATAAAGAAAATGTGTTTTTAACATCAACTATATTATTTATTGACCACTCGTTGCCTATAACACTCCCATGTGCATCATTCACATACATATATATACACACACACACACTTACACTAAGTTTGCACAACGTAACTCTTTGAGTAATGGAGGACACTTTTCCCTTCTATTATCTGGCTATTATTAGACGATTGTATGCAAATTAGGAAGAATCTCTAGTACTCGAAGGTGTAGGAATTACTATCTCAAATATAGCCTGTTTTGTTTTAAGCTGGCGAGGAACTAGCTTGTTCTCAGCTTAATTACTCAGCCATTATAACGTTATTATAGCCAAATATTATGCTAATTACGAAAATTTGGCAATAATATGATGCAGAGACATAGTATACTGTAGGCTACACTATAGTTACCGGTGCATATTTTTCCATTAATTTTCGAGAAATGATCTGCGAAGGGAGTAAAATATCCGCCAAGCAAAAAAAAAAAAAAAAATTGAGTATAACTCGTTAGCTCTCACAAGCTCTTCCTTAGCTGAATACAATTGTCTAATAGTAGCCAGAATAAAGTCAAAACGCGCCATAATCCTCAAGGGGTTAACCTTTTCAGCATAGAAAAACACCCCCTAGACCCCCTTTCAAGATAAATCTTTACATTTTTTCGGTAGAAAAATGTCCCGGCCATAGGCCGTTTCCTTCTAAAATTAAAGGCTCGCTATCGCTCGCCAGGAAAAAAAATCGACATCTAAACGGAACGAAAGGTCTCAATATTGACAAAACAATGAGGCGAAATGTCTCAAAATCGCCAAGCTAACAGAACGAACGTCTTAAAACCTCAAAACTAATATGCTAAACATGAGAGAGAAGGGGTCCAGAAAAAGCGAGTACTACCCCCTTAACCGTTTCCAGATACGAAGAGGCCATTCTTCCGTTTAAGCTGGCTATTGGTAGACGATGTTTTCAGATTAAGAAGGAATTATGGGAATTAGAGGGTTAGATGAGACAGAATAATGTTTACCCCCATAATTCCCTCAGGGCTTTCTAAAACTGAATATGACATTTTTCCACCGAAAAATGAAAGGGGGTCTAGGGGGTGTTTTTCTAAGCTTGATGGAGGTCTAGCGAGGATACTCAAACATAAATAAATTAATAAATATATAGACCAAAAACCAAGCACTACCCCCTTAAAGAAATTTAGTTTGTATATAGAATAAACGGAAATGTTACCCAGAACAAAGTTAAAATGCGTCCTCGAAAGCTGAAGGGGTAAACAAAAATTAATGGGAGGTATTTACTTTGCTCCCTAGACCTCCATTAAGTTTACAAAATACACAAATTACCATAAAGACCCACCTTCGAGATAAATTTGTACATTTTGCGGTAGCAAAATGTACCGGTCAAAGGCCGATTCCCCCTAAATTGCAGGCTCGCTCTCGCTCGCCATGAATAAATCGACACCTAAATGGCAAGATAGTTTTAAAATTGACGAAGAAAATGGGCCAAACTAATGGGGTGCACTTCTTCAAATCTGGTGTTAAACATGAGGGAGAAGGGGGTCTAGATTTGTGTTTTAATGATCTGTGCTGTGCCTATCGCTCCCCCAAGACCACCACAACCATATCGATGTACTATAGTTCATTCAGTATGGGGAGGCCAGCAATCATAACCTACCCATTAAGGGGGTAGTACTCGCTTTTTCTGGACCCCCTTCTCCCTCATGTTTAGCATATTAGTGTTTAGGTTTTAAGACGTTCGTTCCGTTAGTTCGGCGATTTTGAGACCTTTCACCTCATTTTGTTGTCAATATTACGACCTTTCGTGCCCTTTAGGTGTCGATTTTTTCTTGGCGAGCGAAAGCGAGCCTCTAATTTTAGAAGGAACCATCCTTCGGCCGCCGGGAAACTTTTCTACCGAAAAATACACAAATTTATCTTGAAAGGGGGTCTACGGGGTGTTTTTCTAAGCTTGATGGAGGTCTAGCGAGGAAACTAAAAACTAAATCAATAAATTAATATATAGACTAAAAACCAAGCACTACCCCTTAAAAGGCTACAGACTATCTCAATTAAACCGTCTAGCTACCATATATCCTTCTTAAGCTTTACAAAAACGTCTAAGTGTAGCTGAAATCATTTACAAAAGACGTCATCGGTACTGAAAGGGTTAATCTATAATGAGTCTAGTTTCCGATACCAGTGTAAAATACTCCAGCAATATTACTGTACCCTGTTCCAAATAGGTAGGCCAGAAGTCATAACCCCTATCCGCTGTAACTCTAAAAAGACTGGTACAAATGGGCTGTAAATGTTCACACCTATTCCCTGGCTGACTCTTCCCAAATGGTAGAAATATTAGCTTTAAACCAGAAATCATATCCCTTAACCTCTGTAACTCAAAAAGGACTAGAGCAAATGGGTTGTACATTTCCACACCTGTACTCTTCCCAAATGGTAGATATATTA
Organism: Paralithodes platypus; assembly: GCA_032716605.1. Lineage (NCBI taxonomy): Eukaryota > Metazoa > Arthropoda > Malacostraca > Decapoda > Lithodidae > Paralithodes > Paralithodes platypus. The sequence continues at coordinate 13,862,881 of CM064528.1, read as the reverse complement.
GCTTTAAACCAGAAATCATATCCCTTAACCTCTGTAACTCAAAAAGGACGGGTACAAACGGGCAGTAATTTTGTACACAGGTTATTCCCTGGCTGACTCTTCCCAAATGGTAGAAATATTAGCTGTAAACCAGAAATCATAACCCCTAACCTCTAACTCAAAAAGGAATAATACAAATGGGCTGTACATTTCCACACCTATTCCCTGGCTGACTCTTCCCAAATGGTAGAAATACTAGCTGTAACTAAAAAAGGACTAGTACAAGTACACATGAGCTGTACATTTTCACACATATTACCTGGCTGACTCTTCCCAGATGGTAGAAATATTAACTTTAAACCAGAAGTCATATCCCCTAACCTCTGTAACTTAAGGGGAGGTTTTTAGTTCGTTCCCTAGAATTCCATCAATCTTAAAATGACACCCCCTAGACCCCCTTTCAAGATAAATTTGTAAATGTTTCGGTAGAAAAATGTCCCGGCTGAGAGCCGGTTCCTCTTAAATTACAGGCTCGCTATCGCTCGCCAGGATAAAATCGACACCTGAATTGCACGAAAGGTCTTAATATGGGGTGAAAGTTCTTAAAATCGCCAAACTAATGGGGCGAACGTCTTAAAATTAGAAAAGCAATGGGGCTAAACATGAGGGAGAAAGGAGTCAAGAAAAAAAATCCCTCAAGTGGAAATCTCCCCTTAAAAAGGACTAATACAAATGGGCTGTACATTTCCACACCTATTACCTGGCTGACTCTTCCCAAATGGTAGAACTATTAGCTCGATTACTCTAATCGTTTTTAAGTTATAATAGATTGAGGTCTGGGTATAGCAGCACAGTAAACGATTGTATGCAGCTTAAGAAGGACCTGTGTTGTTCAGTGGGTTTAAGGGGGAGGTAGTCGCTTTTGCTGGACCCCTTTCTCCCTCATGTTTAGCATATTAGTTTTGAGGTTTAAAGACGTTCGTTCCGTTAGTTTGGCGATTTTGAGACCTTTCGCCTCATTTCTTTGTCAATATTAAGACCATTCATGCCATGTACAGTAGGTGTACATTTTTTCTTGGCGAGCCTGTAATTTTTCTACCGAAAAATGTAAAAATTTATCTTGAAAGCGGTTCTAAGGGGTGTTTTATATTGTAAGCTTGATGGAGGTCTAGCGAAGAAACTAAAACATAAATTAATAAATCAATATATATAGACCAGCCACCAAGCACTATCCCCTTAATGAGATCGTATTTACCCCTTTGAGTCCTAGAGGAAGATTATAAGGTAGAGAAGCACTATGGCACCTTTTTAAGGGGGTACTACTCGCTTTTTATGGACCCCCTTCTCCCTCATGTTTAGCATATTAGTTTTGAGGTCTTAAGACGTACTTTCCATTAGTTTGGCGATTTTGAGACCTTTACCCCATTTCTTTGTCAATATTTAGACCTTTCGTACCATTTAGGTGTCGATTTTTTCCTGGCAAGCAATAGCGAGCCTGTAATTTCAGAAGGAACCGGCATTCGGCCGTGACATTTTTCTACCGAAAAATGTACAAATTTGTCTTGAAAGGGGGTGTTTTATTAAGCTTGATGAAGGTCTAGCGAGGAAACTAAAACATAGAATTAATAAATCAATATACTGTACATTATAGACCACCCACCAAGCACTACCCCCTCAATGATCATCGTATTTATTACCCCTTTGAGTCCTAGAGGTAGATTATAAGGTAGAGAAGCACTATGGCACCTTGTTACCTGTCACTGGCTAAAATTAAACGATAGTGTGCAGTTTAAGGGGGTAGTACTTGGTTTTGGGCTAGGCTATATATTTATATATTTAATTATTTTTGAGTTTCCTCGCTAGCCCTCCATCAAGCTTAGAAAAACACTCCTTAGACCCCCTTTCAAGATAAATTTGTATATTTTTCGGCAGAAAAATATTTGTCCCGGCCGAAGGCCGATTACTTCTAAAATTAGAGGCTCGCTATCGCTCGCCAGGAAAAAAATTACACCTAAAGGGCACGAAAGGTCTTAACCTAATATTGTATACAAAATGAGGCGAAAATGTCACAAATTCGCCAAACTAACGGAACGAACGTCTTAAAACCTCATAACTAATATGCTAATCACGAGGGAGAAGGGGGTCCATAAAAAGCGAGTACTACCCCCTAAAGAAGGACCTGCGTTATTTAGAGGGTAAATTGAGATCGAATGTAAATTATGTAAACCTTTGAGTCCTGGGGGTAGATTATAAGGTATACTGTGTTGGTGGTCTATCAGATCAGATGAAGTATTGAGGGATGAGCCTTTACAACGGCACCTCGTATTTACATTCTACTTTTCCTATTTTTCTGAAGCGTGTAGAGAGAGAGGGGAGAAGGGGTGTTGGAGAGAGAGGAAGCTGTTGGAGTGGCTTTGTTATGTGTGTTTAGTCTGTATACGTCGTCAGTGTAATGGTTTAGAATTTAGATGCTTATGTTCTGGGTGTGGTGTTCCGAGTTCGAATCCCGGGAGGACTATATGCTTTCATTAATTTATTCAAGTGCATTGTGGTTTGTAATTGACGATTAATGTTAATAACGGGGTGTTATTTATTTTGACCCTAACGTCCCTTGAATTTGGCTCTGTCACTCTTTTGACTTTGTGGGAGACACTTGTTACAGGCAACCTGGTTTTTTGCATCCTTCATAAACGTAGGTACAAAAATACTGACGGTGATTAAGGGTTGGGTACAGAATCAGGATAAGGATTAAGAAGGATGTGTCTGGTGATCCTCTATAGCTTTAAGGGGGTCACCTGCTTATTTTATCTCCTTTTCTCTCTTTCTCTGGCTTGTATCCATTCGGCCCCATTCAGCCTACTGTGTTAAGACGTTTATTCCCATCCAGGTGTCGATTTCTTACTGGCGAGCGACCGCGAGCCAGCATTGTATGGAGAATTCTGGTTTCGCCGGAGACATTTTTCTATCGAAAAATGTACAAATTAGGCCTGCTTTTAAAAACTGTTTAAAAAATATGCTTGCTTACTACGTACCTCTCGCCAGGAAAAAAAATCGACACCTGTATGGGGATAAACGTTTTAAAACAGAAGGCTGAATGGGGCCGAATGGATACAACCCAGAGAGAGAGAGAGAGAGAGAGAGAGAGAGAGAGAGAGAAATCAAACGAGGTGGACTCCTTTAAATGTCTTAACCTTTTCAGTACCGGTGCCGTCCTTTTAACTATATTATGGTTACTATTACACGATTGTATTCAGTTTATAAAAGACCTCCAGCAATTAACCACTTGCAAGTTTTGGTCTATAAGGAAGTTGAAGCCGTAGCCATCAATATTTATCACAATTACCAGCTAAAATACGGTTATAGGTAATTTATAATACAAGTCAAATCCAATTCAACCTACTATTACACCATTGTATTCAGTTTAAGGGGGAGGTAGTCTCTTTTGCTGGACACCCTTCTCCCTCATGTTTAGCATATTAGTTTTCAGATTTTATGACGTTCACCTATGTGGAGTTCGCCACTCTTGCTAGTGGCAGGCACCGAGGAGCGCACTGCCCTTCGGCCCATTAGTTTGGCGATTTGAATACTTTTCGCCCCATTTCGTTGTCAATTTTAAGACCTTTTGTGCCATTTAGGTGTCGATTTTTTCCTGGCGAGCGATAGCGAGCCTGTAATTTTAAGAGTAACAGGCCTTCGGCCTGAAAAATTTGCTACCGAAAAATGTACAAATTTATCTATCTTGAAGGGTGGTCTAGGGGGTGTTTCTTTAAGCTTGATGGAAGTCTAGCGAGGAAGCTCATAAATAAATAAATAAATATATAGACCAATAAATAAATATAAAACCAAGTACCACGGTACCGGTACCCCCCTAAAAAAACAATCCAGCAATTAACCCTTTGAATACCAGCCAGCGACGTGCGTTATATTTTATTCTAACCGTATTTATACTATATTATACAGCTTGAGAAGGATCTGTGGTAGTTGAAAGGGTTGGCTGAGATAGTTTGAAGCCTTGTCATTTGCTAGAGGTCCTTCTCAAGTTGAATAAAATCGTCTAAAAGTCGCCAGAATGTGATGAAGAAGGACGTCCCTGGTACTGTATGGGTTAAGGGGGGTGACCTGCTTTTTGTTATTTCTGTCCTTTTCTCTCTTTCTCTGGCTTGTATCCATTCGGCCCCATTCAGCCAACTATTTTAAGACGTTTATCCCCATCTAGGTGTCGATTTCTTCCTGGAGAGCGATAGCGAGCCAGCATTATATGAAGAAATCCGGCTTCGCCGGAGAAATTTTTCTATCGAAAAATGTACAAATTTAGCCTGCTGTCAAACAAAAATAAAAAATATGCTGGCTCGCTACCGCTTACCAGTAAAAAATTGACACCTGGATGGGGATAAACATCTTAAGACAGTAGGCTGAATGGGGCCAAATGGATACAAGCCAGAGAAAGATAGAAAAGATAGAAAAGGACAGAACAAAAACAGGTGACCCCCCCTTAACAGGCTTTGAACTATCTCACTCCACCGCTTTTACTACCACAGGTCCTTCTTAAGGGGTAGTACTCACTTTTTATGGACTCCCTTCTCCCTCATGTTTAGCATATTAGGTTTGAGGTTTTAAGACGTTCTTTCCATTTTTGGTGATTTTGAGACCTTTCGCCCCATTTCTTTGTCAATATTTAGACCTTTCGTGCCATATAGGTGTCGATTTTTTCCTGGCGAGCGAAAGCGAGCCTGTAATTTCAGAAGGAATCGACCTTCGGCCGTGACATTTTTCTACCGAAAAATTTCCAAATTTATCTTGAAAGGGGATCTAGGGAGTATTTGATTAACCCTTTCAGACTCATGTGACGCAGAGGTTGCCAGATTAGCAAAAAGATATAGAGTTCTCTCACTCTTACAAATACCGATACGGTACCTCTCCAAAAAATAGTTTTCTGCCCACAGCTAACTCAAGACAACTGCAGAGGTTGAAGTAACTAAACTAAAGGTTTCTAAATACCCCTGATGGTAACAAATGCTTTAAAGTATCCCTAATAGGCTCAAAATCGCGTCATATGTCGGAGAGCGTTAAGCTTGATGGAGGTCTAGCGAGGAAACTTAAAAATAAATAAATAAATAAATATATAGCCCCAAAAACCAAGCACTACCCCCTTAACCCCTACAGTACCGGGAACGTCCTTTTCATTATATTCTGGCAACTATTACACAGTTTTATTCAGCTTAGGAAGGATGTCTACCTGTTAAAAGGTTATAGACTATCTCAATTAATCCTTTTAGCTACCATATGTTTTGTTCTATGTGAGTGAGGGAGACAAAAGGCAGAACTGCCTGTAGCGAGTGACTCCCCCAGAGTTGAAAGAGTGACAGGGAAAAATCAAGGGACGTTCGAGCCAAAATGCATGGACACACAGAGTTTGAAGCAATTTAAGTTATAGGAAGAGGGAAAGACTGATTCTGGGAGAGATTTCCAGAGCTCAGGTGTTGAATAGAGAATAGAAGAAAGACTGAGAATAAAATTTTCACTCTTGCGTTCGAGAGTTGCACAGAGTAGGGGTGGGATTGTGTTGCAAGACGGGTGCTACGTGATCTACGAAGAGAGGGTAGTATTCACTGAGAGAGCTCTGAGGAACACTGATTATTGTAATAGCGGTAGAATAGCGATAGAGATGCAACATTGTGGCGAAGAGAGAGAGACTGCAGAGAAATGGTGAGTGGACGTGAGTTAATGAGACGGAAGGCTTTCCTTTCTACTTTGTCTAGGAGTGCGGTGTGAGAGGATCCTCCCCACACATGTGAACAATACTCAATACAAAGACGCATCTCAAATAAGGCTACCGGTATATCATAAGATGATTTTAAACAGCTTAGGAAAGATCTGAGGGATTTCAAAAGAGTTAAGACTATCTCAAATAAGGCTACATCTTTAGACGATTTTATACAGCTTAGGAAGGATCTCTGGGAATTTCAAAGGGTTAAGACTATCTCCACGATTATATACAGCTTAGGAAGGATCTCTGGGAATATCAAAGGGTAAAGACAATCTAAAATAAGGCTACATCCTTAGACGATTTTAGACAGCTTAGAAAGGATCTCTGGGAATTTCAAAGGGTAAAGACTATCTCAATTATTCTCAAATAAGGCACATCCTTAAACAATTGTATACAGCTTAGGAAGGATCTCTGAGAATTTCAAAGGGTAAAGACTACCGTATCTAAAATAAGGCTACATCCTTAGACGATTTTAGACAGCTTAGAAAGGATCTCTGGGAATTTCAAAGGGTTAAGACTATCTCAAATTAGGCTACATCCTTAATAATATTAATTATATTAATAATATTAAAGAAGATTACTGTAAGATGTATAAATATGTACCGTACAGTAGTTACTTCATATGAACAAACATTCAACGCTTTCCTCTCTGTCTACTATAATTTAGCATATAATTTAATGTATCATTTACATATAATATATAATGATAAAACAAATCTGATACACACTTTAACACAAAACTCCGAGCTAATTAGAGCAATTAATTAACATACTTAGTAAAATATTCATAAACAAATAACCGAAAATAATTATCGATTATGAAACGTAAGTATTGCTATTGAGACCATCCTGAACCCATCCCAACAAGTCTGGACCCAACTGGACCTATCTGAACGTAACCTAACCTAACTAGGCTGAGCTGGGGGCCAAGAATCCTTTTCCTCGAATTTTATGATTTTGTCACTTATTGCCTAGACGTGTAAAACGTACTTTTCTAATGCAATCTTCGACGCTGAGTCCGAATTTGGCTATATAATCGATCTATCTCTACATATAGCTAACATATTAATTATAGAAGTTGGCCCCGTTCCTAGTCACTGTTTTCTAAAGGGACTCTCTCCCCGCCTGGCTGTGCGTTCGTTGTTCGTTCGTATGTGTGTTACAGCCAGTTTCTTGAAATATTCATAAACAAATAACTAATCATAATTTTATAATACAGTTTTCAACACTGAGTCCGAATCTGGCTTTATAATCGATCTATCTCTACGTATAGCTAATATATTGATCATAGAAGTTAGCCCAGTTCAAAGTCACTGTCTTCTAAAGGGACCCTCTCCCAGCCTGGCTGTGTGTTCGTAAGTGTGTTACAGCTGTTTCTTAACATATTCATACAAAAATAACCCAACATAATTATCGATACTAAAACCTAAGTTGACCTACTGGCACCATTCTGAGCCCATCCCAACCAGTCTGGACCCAACAGGACCTATCCGAACGTAACCTAACCTCATTGCCCTGATCTGGGAAGCTACAATCCTTTTCCCCGAAAATGTGATTTTGCCGATTTTCGCAGAGAGACGCCAAAACTTACTTTTCTGGGGTAGTTTTCTATGTTGAATCCGAATCTGCCTTTATAATTGACCTATCTTTACAAATAAAAAAGTTATTGATCATAGAAGTGGCCCAGTATTATATCGAGTTTTGGGCTAATTATTTTTCATAATGTTGAATTAATTATGATTGTTTGTGTGTGTGATACTTATATCAACATCTAAAACCTAATTCTACTTAAAATACATTAAATTTCATATATTTTTTGCTTTAAAAACACGATTTAAAGAAAATATTTATATAAAATAAACCATAACAAAATGTAGTATTTGAAAACCCAAGTTAACCTATTCCAACCCTCCTGAACCCATCCCAACAAGTCTGGACCCAACTGAACGTAGTCTATCTTAACCCTTTGAGTACCAGCGACGTGTGTTATATTGCATTCTAGCTGTATTTAGACGATATTATTCAGCCTAGGAAGGACCTCTAGCACTAATAATACTTCAAACTATCTCAACCAACCCTTTTAGGTACCACAGATCCTTCCTAAACTGCATACTATCGTCAAAATGTAGCTAGAATAACATATAACACACTTCGCTGGTACTCAAAGGGTTAAGGGGGGTCACCCTCATTTTGTCTCTCCTCTTTCTCTGGCTTGTATCCATTTGGCCCCAATCAGCCTACTATTTTAAGACGTTTATCTCCATCCAGGTGTCGATTTCGGCGAGCGATAGAGAGCCAGCATTGTATGGAGAAATCTAGCTTTGCCGGAGACATTATTCTATCGAAATTTTTTGAAAATTTGCCTGCTGCTGGCTCGCAACCGCTCGCCTGGAAAAAACCCGACACTTGGATGGGGGTAAATGTCTTAAAACAGTAGGCTGAATGGGGCCGAATGGGTACAATCCAGAGAGAGAGGGAGAGAGAAAAAAATAAATGGGCCCCCATAACGTTGATAATTTTGGGGCCCAGATGCAAGGCAGGTTAACCCCTTCTGTGCCGACGACGTATTTCGAATTTTACTCTACCTATGTTTAGAAGATTTTGAGGAGCCTATGAAGGGTCTGTGGTAGTAAAAATAGTTATATGAGATAGTTCGACGCCTGTTAGTTGCTGGAGGCCCTTTGTAAACGAAATAATATCGTCTAATACTGTAGTAGCCAGAATAAAGTTAAAGAGACGTCCTCGGTACAGAAGGGGTTAAAACAATGACGCCAATAAGAATTTAACTAACACATTAGAAAGAGATACAGTATATACAGTGTATATATATATATATATATATATATATATATATATATATTGTATGATCATGTGTAATATCGATAAAAATTACTTTATATATATATATTCTTTAATACACGAGGTTGAAAGAAATGGCAATTTCTGCGTTGGAAATTTTATTATTCAAAGTTTCCAGGTCTCTGATGAGTTTTCGCTGGGTGGCAGGAAGTAGATGAAGGAGATGAGCAAAATTCATGGTGGTACAGGGTTACATAAATGTACATGATGATACAGGATATACGGACGCGTTTCACTGGACAACCAGCATTATCAAGTAAGGATGGAATGATATAAAAGGTAAACAGGAAGGGTATAAATAGAGGGTGGAGGATCAGAGGAGGCGAAAATCAGGGGGCAAAAGTCTGCTATTGGTGGAGGAGTATTCTAGGAGAGAGAAAGGGGGAACTGCTTCACGCATGCGCACTGGATGCGGGATGGTGGTCGGTTGGTGGGGTCGAAGCTGATTGGCTGCGTGTCGAGGGGCGTGGCCTAAGTTGTGTGGCATCTGCGGAAGACGAAGCTGAAGGAGGTAGCGCGGGGGGCTGCGTCAAGGGCACCGGGGGGCGAGGGGGGGTGTTAGGTCCTGTAGGAAAGTGCCTTTTGGCAGAAGGAAGGATCTGAAGGTCCAGAGTTATATATCCAAGCCTTACATCCCAACATCAACAACCAAACTCTGGACCTTCAGATCCTTCAGATTCCTAAGAACCTGCCTGCCTGCAAACACCTACCTCTCCACTCTTGACCACCTCTGCCATGGCCACCAGCACTACCACAACCATTGGTATGGTAAAGTGGTTTAATTTCAAAGCAGGCTATGGTTTTATCACCACTTCCAACAACGAGGATATCTTCTGCCACCACACCAACATCCACAACAACAAGAGCAGCAAGAGAGCCTCGTTGGAGAATGGTGAAGCGGTCGAGTTTTCCATCTACTCCGGGAGTCAGGGAAGAGAAGCCATCAACATCACAGGCCCTAAAGGAGCCCCTGTCAAGGGCTCCTCATTCTCTCCACATAACACTCCACCAAAGGCGCCAACAACAACAACGAATGCAGAAGGGGAAGCGGTATCGAGGGCAAAAATCTACGCCTGTATCCAGTCAGCCATAGCCATCGCTGGTACAGACAAACAACAACTCTGCCAGCTGATCCCCTATCTGCTGTCAGTCAACAAGCTGCCGACAATCACCATCCCTGAGGAGGCTCTCTCCACGACCTCAGCAATCACCAAGAGGTCGTCGGCAAGGAAGAAGCCCTCCAAGAGACAACAACACCGAGCCCCAGAACCAACACCGCTGGAGGCGAGGAGTGCTCCCAAACAACAGCTGCTTCTGCCAAGACCTCTTAGTCTAAACAGAAGCAAAGTGGAGCACTCCTCATCATCAACACCAATGGAACTTGACCAGCAACAGCAGCAACGACCACCAATCATCAATTATAGCCGAACACCAACAAGCGCCACCCGATGCTCACCAAAATTCAGCTACAACCTAGGAACTCCACCTGCCGAGACTCTATCATCTATGCCTTGGTGTACCAACAAGACACCTAAGAAGGGGAACCCTGCCCCTCCTGAGGATCCACCAACAACGCCAGCAATCTCCACCGAACCTTTCTACCACCCATCCAGTCCTAAGCCGAAAAAGCAGAGACAACGGCTGAACAAGACCAAGATGTTCAACATTTACTCCCAACAACCAAACAAAAAATAGCAAGGTGATCCTGCCCACCATCTTTCATCTCTACAACTCTTCCTACTCACCACTTTACCTTGGACTTCAACCTCTTCTTTCATCACTAGTGAGCCCCTCTATCTCACAATAATAATAATAATAATTTATATCATTCCATCCTTACTTGATAATGCTGGTTGTCCAGTGAAACGCGTCGTATATCCTGTATCATCATGTACATTTATGTAACCCTGTACCACCATGAATTTTGCTCATCTCCTTCATCTACTTCCTGCCACCCAGCGAAAACTCATCAGAGACCTGGAAACTTTGAATAATAAAATTTCCAACGCAGAAATTGCCATTTCTTTCAACCTCGTATGTATTAAAGAAAATTTATTACCTGGCTTTACTAACATATATATATATATATATATATATATATATATATATATATATATATATACATAATTATACAGTATATATATATTTCCATTACACATCATCATACAATGATAGCCTATTATTGATTTAAGATTATACCGGTATGTGAGACTAAGGTGAGAATTTAGGTACCAGTAACAAATTGCAAAGAGTTCCGGTTATTTATATCTATATTACACATGATCATACAATTATAGCCTATTATTGCTTTAACTTATTAAGTAACACCCAGTTCTTAACATTAATTATCAATTACAAACCCCAATGCACTTGAATAAACTAATAAACGCATATGGTCATCCCGGGATTCGAACTTGGGAAGCACCTAAACCATAACACCGCCAACACAGTTAAAGGTTGAATACACGATCACGATTAACCCATTCAGTACCAGGGACGTACTTTTCATCATATTCTGGCAAGTATTAGACGATTATATTCAGCTTAGGAAGGACGTTTAGCAATAATAAGGCTTCAAACTATCTCAACCAATCCATTTAAATACCTCAGATCCTTCCTAAGCTGCACAAAATCGTCTAAATATAGCTAGAATATAAGCAAAATACGTCACCGGTATAGAAGGGGTTAATATCCATTTTCGAATTTTGGATATGGATCTAATCATGTACTCAGGCCCAACTGCATTATGGAAAGCTTAATGTTTTAGTGAGTTGAAAAGAAAACAAATATATTGGGGCCAAGATCACTAAGGCGATCGGCCTGGCCAGAATGGCTCAGAATCCGTCAGTTTTAGGGCCTGCTTCACGCTCACATAGGGTAAAATCTACCTCCAGTCCCTCCTGTCATATAACCTCCTTGCTCCGTTTGTGCGTTTGTTCGTACGTGTTTGCCTCCCACCACCAGACGAGACAACCTCCCCCTTCTCTCTGTCTTTCTATCTCTCCTTCTCTCTCTCTCTGTCTTTCTCAAACACACATACGCACACACACACCCTCTCAAACCAACCCTATGAAATAAAGTGTTGCCAGAATGCTCAGCCTCTCACACCCTTTCGATCAATCCAGAAACCATCAGTCTATGCCTACTAAAATTACTCTTAATGAATGCACTAAGCCACAACGGGATGCTACAAGCTTCTATGTATTTTGCAGAATATATATACTGAGATACCAAGGCTTAAAATGCCTATGTAAGGGTAAAATACGGCATATTTGAAATGCTGGTCTGGGCTGTATACAATATCTACTCTTGTATAAAATTAATAGCTATTGTCTCACCCTGCAAGTTGAAAACAATTATCTGCCTACCTCCTGTAGGCTGTGTAGGAAAACCAAGGCTGAGAAAGGCCGAATAATGCCGTACGAAGGTTAATAAATCCCGAGATGCCAACCACAACACTCTCACTCACCGTTCCAATACTACTATCTCCTTGCCTTTCTCAGATTTACCCAGGGAAGCTGAACGATATATGTCGATAAACCGCCGTCGAAACATTTATGAACGCTTCGTTAACAACCGAGACGATCACGAGTGAATAGTTCGAACTTTTGGTCGAAGGTTGCTTTCCTGGCAGGGATAAAACCCTTGATGAAACAATACCGTAAATTCCAGGGTTGTTTGCGCAATTTTCACCCACTTAGAGGCATCTTTCAGAGCTCTCTTGGTAACCAAAAGATGCAGATTTTTTTTCTCTATCCAACGGTATATAAAAAGTTAAATATTGTGCCAGTTTTGTGTCCTTTTTATCTATGAACGATGTCTAATGGGAATTTGCGTGGACGAGAGTTCTGGGAAAATCGATGCACTATGAAACGGAAAATTTCCGAATGAGATAGGAACATGGTTTGTTCCAAGTTCACATGATTCGTTCAAAACACCTGAGTGAAGCAAAATTCAGAATTCTAAAACTAAAATTCAGATTACTAAAAATCAAGTGCTCATTTCTAGTTCTTCTAAACACAATTATACTTCGATTAATTTGATTACTGGGATTGCTGTGTGATAATTGGGGATATAGTAAATTGGCCAACCTATTATGTTTTCGAAATAATCACTCTTTGAGGTCACTTAATGGCTATTCTGTGAAATATAAAGGATTGTTTGTTTCATTACATTTCTGTGAATTTTACGAAATATATGTGCCCTGGGCCGCATTTATAGTATTTATAGGAAGTAAAATACACATATATACCTATATATGAGATTTAAACATGGCATGGACGAATATATTTAACTTATGTTGCATATTTGTATATCCCCACTATTTGCTCGAATTATGGTATTTCCAGGGATACTTGGACATATTTGATTGTAAATATGGTGAATATAATAATATATTTGAATTTATCCATGCCTAATCCATACGGAAATCGATGTATTTAAGTTTGTATATTAGATCATTTTAACTGTGGACGGGAAGGGAGAGGGTTCAACACCGATCTGGCAACAGGGATTCAATGGCGACCAAAGTGCCCGTATCTGTGCTGGAAATTCTCAACAAAGATCAAGTTTTGGGCGTAATAGTGGCCTTCCGTGGCATCTGCACCGTCACCACGTCATCGACCAAGGAACTGAGGACGTGTGGAGCCCCTTAAGAGGACGTGGAAGGATCTATTTCGCATATTACGGTAAGATATTCATCGTCTCTTCCCATTCTCATTTTTGCTAATGGCGAGGTGTAAGGCCCGAGGTGTGAATAATTCTCTGTATTTTATGTATTTATTTATGTATGCTGTTATCCTGTTTTGCCGCATCGTATCTTATGCCTGGGCTGGTTGAAAATTCATTGTATGTGTTTTACGAATTATATTTTGTGTTGCATAATTATATATGTGTTGGTCTGAAATGAGATGGTTTGGGGGAGGGAGAGAGAGGGGGGGATTGGAGGAAAGGGGAGGGAGAGAGAACGGGGGAGGGAGTTACCACCCTCCCCTAACTTCCTTACAGCGAGCAAAGGAGAAAGTATAAAGGTGGGAGGGTTTGACAATTTGGAGCCAATTCGCCCTCATTTTCCTCCCGAAAACGCCTGGGCTAAGTAAGGGATGGATTTCTCTGGCTATATCAGACCTCAATTTAATTTTTATTTTTGTTTGGATTTCTTATGTTTTCTTATTGGAATCGACAACTAGATTTAATGTACTGTAGGCCTATGCTAATTTGTACATTGTTAGGATTTTAGGAGACGTAGTAAATATAGCCTACAACTTTACTTAACCCTTACAGTACCGGCGACGTCTTTTATGTTTTTATTTTATTTTATTTTATTTTATTTTATATTGAAATCGACAACTAGCCTAGACTAAATGTACTGAATGCTAATTTGTACATTATTAGGATTTTAGGAGACTTAGTTAATATAGAACTTTACTTAACCCTTACAGTACCGGCGAAGTGATTTTTTTTTTTTTTTGGGGGGGGGTGAATCGACAACTAGACTAAATGTACTGTACGCTAATTTGTACATTATTATGATTTTAGGAGACTGAATTATTAATATACAACTTTACTTAACCCTCACAGTAATGGCGACGTCTTTTTATTTTTATTTACTAAAAGGGCCAGAGCAAATGGACTGTAAGGCATTGAATCCCGGTGGATCACATACAGTATATACTTTTATTACGGTAATAATAATTGGAGGTGTTTGGTGTTGTGGTGAAATTAATAGAATATAGATTTGCTCTACATATTACTAGATGGATTAGGAAACTATTACCGAATCTAACACTAATTTGCCCATGTTTTTTTATGTTTTTTTTTTTTCCCAGGTACCGTAGTTGAAATTAGTTACACATTTACAATCCCCGGAATTTCGGATTGATTTTTGTTTTCCCATTATCGGTATATATCTAACGATCTTAACCCATTCAGTACCAGGGACGCCCTTTTTATCTTATTCTGGCAACTATTAGACAATTTTATTCAGCTTAGGAAGGACCTCTAGCCATAATATGGCTTCACACCATCTCGATCAACCCTTTTAACTAACACAGATCCTTCCTAGGTTGCATTAAATCGTCTAAATAGTGCTAGAATAAAATATAACACGTCGCTGGTACAGAAGGGGTTAATAAGAGTTTTACTGCCGTCAATGGGGAGAGTTATAGGGAGATTTTTTTTTTTTTTACAGTGCCCGCTTTATATAGTGCACATAAAATGTATTTTCCGGTGGTTGAAATACATTTAATTTTGATATTTGCAACATCCTTATTCTATAATAGCCTTCAACAATTGAGAACAAATTAGTGGTAGGGTAATTATAGGGAATAGGCTCGCACCCTTATTTTTCATGTTTTTTCCTCCAGATTTTGAGAAATGAGTGTTTTCATGGTCTTAGTTATAATTCCAATGTGGGATACACGATGGGTTGAGGGTTTTTTTGCCCCCCCCCCCCCCCCCCCCCCCCCCCATGAATTATTGAAATCGTCATCTATGTTGCCAGCAGGGGGTAAATGTCGATTATACTGCATACACAATACGTTTGTAAACAGTGAGGATGTCCGAAAGAGCTCTGAGATTGATTAGAATGTGCGTTTTTTCTATATATATATCGGGTTTTATAAGTGTGATCAAAATTATTCTCCCACAGTGGATTATACATGAGTACAGTATAAGGATTCCATAGACCTACATTGTCCCTAATAAATTGTGTGTAATAAGGCTGCGAGCCTATTCCCTATAATTATCTTTGTGAGTTATAGAGGTTAATGTTCAATAGTTTTGGCTTACATGGAACAGGGTATTGTGTATCATAATGACTGGCTAGGAATACGAGTAAACTTCATAATAATTACCACCAACAATGATGGTTTGTGTAGGAATATGAACCTATGTGTTATCGTACTGAAAGGGTGAGGAGAGAGGGAGAGAGAGAGAGAGAGAGAGAGAGACGTATATGAGTAGTGTTGATATTAGAGAGATGTACGGTAGGATAAATAGTTGATTGGGAGAGACAGTGACAGAGACGTATATGAGTAGTGTTGATATTAGAGAGATGTACGGTAGGATAAATAGTTGATTGGGAGAGACAGTGACAGAGACGTATATGAGTAGTGTTGATATTAGAGAGATGTACGGTAGGATAAATAGTTGATTGGGAGAGAGAGACAGAGACGTATATGAGTAGTGTTGATATTAGAGAGATGTACGGTAGGATAAATAGTTGATTGGGAGAGAGAGAGACGTATATGAGTAGTGTTGATATTAGAGAGATGTACGGTAGGATAAATAGTTGATTGGGAGAGACAGAGACGTATATGAGTAGTGTTGATATTAGAGAGATGTACGGTAGGATAAATAGTTGATTGGGAGAGAGAGAGAGAGAGAGAGATTTGATTTGATTTGATTTTGCCCCGAGGGGCGAGTTTATTGAGCAGCGCCCCCCATCCTGTGAGGGGACAACCACTAGTAAGGCGATACATACTGCTCAAAGAGCCATAGAGAGACGTATATGAGTAGTGTTGATATTAGAGAGATGTACGGTAGGATAAATAGTTGATTGGGAGAGAGAGAGAGAGACAGAGACGTATATGAGTAGTGTTGATATTAGAGAGATGTACGGTAGGATAAATAGTTGATTGAGAGAGAGAGAGAGAGAGAGAGAGACACAGACAGACAGACGTATATGAGTATTGTTGATATTAGATAGATGTACGGTAGGATAAATAGTTGATTGGGAGAGAGAGAGAGAGACAGACGTATATGAGTAGTGTTGATATTAGAGAGATGTACGGTAGGATAAATAGTTTATTGAGAGAGAGAGAGAGAGAGAGAGAGAGAGAGAGAGAGACAGACAGAGACGTATATGAGTAGTGTTGATATTAGAGAGATGTATGGTAGGATAAATAGTTGATTGGGAGAGAGAGAGAGAGAGACAGAGACGTATATGAGCAGGCCTAGTGTTGATATTAGAAAGAGATGTGTACGGTAAATAGTTGATTGATTGAGAGAGAGAGAGAGAGAGAGAGAGAGAGAGAGAGAGAGAGAGAGAGAGAGAGAGAGAGAGAGAGAGAGAGAGAGAGAGAGAGAGAGAGCTAGAGAGAGAGAGAGAGAGAGAGAGAGAGAGAGAGAGAGAGAGAGAGAGAGAGAGAGAGAGAGAGAGAGAGAGTTAGAGTTAGTATGGAGTGTAGTAAGTAGTAACCAAGATCTATTGTATATAGATCTTGGTAATAACTAACCCCTTTCAGTACCGACGACGTCTGTATTATTTTATCCTAGCTACATTTAGACTACTTTATGAGGCTTAATAAAAATATGGGATAGCTAAAGGGATCAATTGAGATAGTCTGCAACCTTTTAATTGGTAGACGTAATCATTATATGCTGGGTTTATGTAGCGAGTTAGGGGTTAATGGAAAGGTAATGGAGTAGGATTAGGAAACCCGAACTTATGCTCTGAGATTCGCAGAGGGCAGCTCATGGTTGAGAGCTTAGGTTGTGTGTGGAGCTGAGACAAAATGAACCTACAAGATTCGCCTTTTTCTTCATAATTGCTGAGGGGCACAGGGCCCTGGGTGGGGCTTTGGTTTCCTGGGCGTTTCCGCACCCTCCTCAGCTCCCCGCCATGGAGTGGCTTCGGTCACCCAGGCTTTATTGTGGTCGGCAGGGAGGGTTCTGTGGGGGTGCTCGGTTATGGCCTTGGCCTTGCTCGGGGCCTTGGGGCTGTTCGGCCAGGCAGCTTGGGGAACAACAACAAGATTCGCCTTAAAACCTTTACCTCTAGTTGCTGTACTGGACGTGGTGATATTATACAGTATTGTAGTTATCTAAGTTTTATCAGTAAGTTTCGATATTAACCCATTCAGTACTGGTGCCGTCCTTTTAACTTTATTCTGGCAACAATTTTACGGTATTATTCAGCTTAGGAAGGATGTCTACCCGTTAAATGGTTGTAGCATAACTCAATTAATTAGTTTAGCTACCGGTACCATATAAGGATATATGGTAGCTAAAAGGATTAATTGAGATATTCTATTACTATTTAACGGGTAGATATCCTCCTTAAGTTTCACAAAATCGTCTAAATGCAGCTGAAATACAAATACTGTAAGGGTTAAAGTTAGGTAATATGTGGTGGCCTGTTGGAGAGGGAGGGAGCGGGAGGAGTACAAAGGAAATCAAGCAACAACAGATCTAGTGACCCTTCTAGGTTGCTTGTCCTCCAAAACACTGAGGATCAAGTGTCCAAACAGTGGTTTAGAGTGGGTAAGGGAACATTGGAAAGGGAATTACTGCCCTGGAACTAATGTCCGTGGCAGGATTAGGAAGTTAGTAGAGGACAGATGGGTTAGTAACAGAGGAGGGGATAAAATAAAGTTATTCATTTACAAACGCAGTCAGTCGCGGGTTTGATGAGATATTTGTCTAGGCGGAGTTTAAATGAATCAACGGTGATGCAGTCTATAACGTCTCGGGGAAGCCCATTCCACAAGTTGACAACCCGATTGAAGAAGAAATTCTTAGATTCGTGCGAGTTAAAAGATTTACCAATAATTTTGCAACCGTTTCCCCGCGTGTAATTAGATTGGTCGATAGTGAAGTACTTACTACAGTTCATATTGTCGATGCCTTTGATGATTTTGAACACTTGAATTAAGTCACCTCTTAATCTGCACTGGGTTAAAGGAAATAGATTTAATTCTCTAAGACGCTCTTCGTATGGTTTGTTCTTTAGGCTAGGTATCATTTTGGTAACTCTACGTTGAACTCGTTCTAGCTTGTTTATATCTTTTTGGTAATAAGGGCACCAGGATTGAACGCAGTATTCCAGAAGAGGGCGGACTAAGGAATTGTAAAGGGTCAGGATAACGTCTTTGGATTTATGCTCAAATGACCTGCCTATAAAGCCAATTATTTTGTTTGCCTTCTTAACAACTTCTGAACATTGTTGACTCGGTTTTAGGTTACTCGATATTGTTACTCCCAGATCGGTTTCTCTGTTTACATTCTTAAGCTGAGTGCCATTCATCGAATAGTTTGCTTTCTCATTTAGGTATCCGACATGTAGTACTTTACATTTATCCGCATTGAAACTCATTTGCCAAATTTGGGCCCAACATGACAATTTATCTAGATTGTGTTGCATATCGTCAACTTGTTCTTTTGAGAGTACGCTATTTGCAATTTTTGTATCGTCAGCAAATTTTGAGATTGTGCAGGCGAGACCCTCATCTATGTCGTTGATGTAAATTAGAAAGAGAATTGGTCCTAGTACCGATCCCTGGGGTACCCCGCTACTTACATTGGTCCATTTAGATGCCTTACCGTTTATGACTACCCTTTGCTTACTGTTGCTGAGCCAATTTTCTATCCATTTCAACACACCGTCTTGTATTCCATGCGCTTTTAGTTTTAGCAGTAAACGTTTGTGGGGAACTTTGTCAAAGGCCTTTTGAAAATCAAGGTATATAATATCTACAGCTTTACTCTCATCGTAGAGGTTGAGGATATCGTGGAAGAAGTCTAAGAGGTTTGTTAAACAGGAACGTTTTTTACGAAAGCCGTGTTGAGTATCTTTAAGTATGTTATTTTCCTCTAAGTGATTTACGAGTCTGTCTCGTATGACCGTTTCTAGCATTTTACATACAACTGAGGTTAAGCTAATTGGACGATAGTTACTGGGTAAGGATTTACTGCCTTTTTTGAATATCGGTGTTACGTTGGCTAGCTTCCACTGATCAGGCATAGTTCCAGAGGAGGAGGAGGTGATGGTGGAGGAGGAGGAGAGAGAGAGTGAGTGAGTGAGTGAGTCAGTCAGTGAGTATGGGGAAGGCATTACCGTAGATTGTTATTGATAGTAATAGCGTACCGGTACATGTACTGAATATTGATTTTCCTTTATGTTTTACCGTAGATTACCGTAGATTGTTAGTGATAGTAATTGCGTGTATTGATTTACCGGTACCGGTACCTTTATTTTATCGTACATTACCGAAGATTATTTATTGATAGTAGGCTACCGGGTAATGCCATGTATTGTTGACATTGAGTTACCTTTCTTTTACAGTAGATTATCGTAGATTGTTATCGATTGTAATGGTGTACGCATGTGGATATTAATTTACCTGTCTTTCCTTATATTAGATCGATGTTTAATTACCATCGGAATACCTTTAACCCTTACAGTACCGGTGCTGTCCTTTTAACTTCACTCTGGCTACTATTAGAAGATTTTATTCCGTTAAAAAAGAACCTCCAGCAATTAACACCTTCTAGGCGGTCTAGGGGACTGTAGCGCCCAGCGGGTTTTTTTTTACCCTAAATAGGGTTGTTTACGTGATCATTTTCATGCCTAAATAAGACCCAGAGCGTAAAACAAGTATCTATCCCTGAAAGGGCGTAAACAGAGCTTTTCAATGACACCCGAACCATCCTTGTACGACCGCTGGTTCTCTTGCAACGATCGTGCAACACGAGTGCAAAAACCCTGTAATTAGGTAATTTCCCTACATAATTCCCTGTGTAGCGAGTGTGAGAGGGGAGGGAAGGGTGGGATTCATGTCAGTAGGTCCGCCGCGGTGGTCTGGAGCAGTCATACGCTTGCTACGCTCCTCCCACCACTCATCTCTCTCTCTCAGCAACATTATGTGGTGAAAATGGCACACGACATAAGTTGTGAACCGCCACTTAGTCCATATTTATTTCACACGACATAAGTTGTGCGCCGCCAAAGAAGAGTTAACAGGCTTCGAACTATCTCACTTAACCATTTATACTACCACAGATCCTTCTTAAAAAGGAGAGGCTGAACCTTTGACCCCCAAGTCAGCCTGTATAAGAGATTGTGTTTCTGGCATTATAACATCTTATTACCAATGGAAATACTAAGACTCGCTGAAAAAATCAGCTCTCTATGTGCGCGCGTGCGTGCGCGAGCGCAGAATTTCATTGAAATATTTGTAAAATCATCATCTCACTCAAAATTGTTCAAATTTCCCGCAATTTTTGCATGGCGTATTCTACCTGCATCCCCTACAAGAAAATTATCTAGTTTTACCATATTGCATAATAGAAGGGGCTGAAAAAATTATATAATATATATATATGTTTTTTTTAGCCAACATTTCAACCTAAACAATGTCGAATCTTGAAAAATATGTGAGATAATGCCATTATCTCTGCATTTTCCAGTTGCTATATAGTCCTATATGTAGTGTGTAGAAGGGGAATGAATTTGAGCAATAAACACAAAATTAGATGATCTCGTAAGTGCCAAAATAGGATCTCTGGCGAGCTAAAATCAAAGATTTTCACACACCAAAGAATAATTTTGGAGAGATAGAATAGTTAGTCCTCCTTAGAAAACGTTTTCTATCATGGCGCGCACATAGACGATGGAATTTAATGACTAACTAAACAACATTTTCATCAGGGGGACACTTTGTAGAATTATTTTAGACAATTATTTACCAAACTCCATGATATTGGGGCCCCCCCAAGAGGTTGCTAGGGATGTCATATGGGTGTTTATGCCCTCATATGATCATTTCTATTGCTTACAGAAGCCCTTTAAACTACAGACAAAAACAAAATTTGGGTGGCTGAAAGAATTTATTTTAGTTTTTCGGGGGTCGAGGTCGAACCCCCGGCCCGGGGGGGTTATGGATGCGATATGTTTTTTTGTTCCCTCCTATGCTATTCTCCTATGTTGAAAGAAGCATTATAGAACAAGAAAAAAAAAAAAAAAATGATTTCTGGGCTCAGCGAAGGTTCAGCCTCCCCTTACTTAAATTGCACAAAATCGTCTAAATGCAGCAAGAGTAAAAATTGAAAAGACGTTGCGGTACAGAAAGGGTTAATTGGGTAGATGGTTATAGACAATTTTAGTACATTTTTTATGCCCATAATATTTATAGTGCATCCTTCAGCCTCCAACACCACCACCACCCCGCTTTTCCAAAAACAAATGCATCAACACTTTTTCTAATAGCCTATCAATATATTTGTTAATGAATTCAACCATGTTTGTTCTCATAAATCAAAAATCATATACCGGTACCCAAGTATGAAATAGATTAAATTAATGAATGTACTAACATGTGATACTTCTGTAGATTCGAACTCATGACACTATGACCACACACACGTCGAAAACACATGTACATATAGCTTATTGCGTTCGGAATAGTATAAAATAACAACGAAATCGCTAGGCCCAATACTTAATTAATTACGAATTTGTATATGCCTATGCATTTTTGTCCAACCGCTCGCGTCATAGGCTATGTACGGTACCGTATATGAAATTACTATTGGTTAAAATTTTACACTGGTATTTCTTTGTACATAATTGCATTGTATAATTTCTATATTTACAGCAAATAATGACTTCTATATCAAAACATGCTCTTAAACTTAGGGCGATGTCACACGAGCGCTTTTTCCGGCAATTTTCGATGAGCAAGTTTTTTGAGTTTTTTTTTTTTTTCTCGTAGCCTAATATTGTGAACCTCTTTCACACTGGCATCGGAAACTAGACTGATTTTCTTAAGGCAGATTATACTAGCTGGCTGATTTATGATAGGAGATTAATTTTGATGATCCCAGACTACAATTGCCGCTCAAAAATGACTGAAAATCGCTCGTGTGACACCGGGTTAATATACAGCCATCAAACACACCGCCAAAAAGTTACCCTCACATTCAGCTAGAAGTTACCACCACATTCACATTCAGATTTTGTAGGTAGTAGGGGTAGGCAGCCCCGCCCAGGGAAGTACTACCGCCAAGGTTTCGGGAGACTCAGGGAATAGCCTGAATTCCATTTTTTCTCCCAGGCCCTGGTAGCTGGATACATATCTTTCTGCCTCACACATCAGGGGTATCAGGAAAACCCTCTTTATATAACATACACATCCAACTTCACGACATTGCCCTACATCGCTATCCTCTATCCATAAAACACTACTCTTCCCACTACATATCATACATGTAACACCATACACCTTTACCTAATAAATATGGCAGTACAATTGTTAAGAGCAAACCTGGTGGTCCCTCGGATATCCACTCCCGGCAGGGTTGGGTCATTGACACAGGGCCCTCCCGGTCGTCATCATGTGACTGTGTCAAGAGCATTGCAACGTCCCAAAGCTGCTCGTCGGTGCAGCTTTTTCTTTAGCAATATAAGGGGACTTCACTCTAACATCAATTCTGTACACCAATCTCTTCAAGCAGAATCCCCTACTCTCCTTTTTTTTGACAGACTCAAGTAACATCCACATCTGACACGTCTAGATTTAATTTTCCAGGTTATCAACTGCTCCAAAATTTCAGACCTAAAGGAGGTGTATGTTGCTTCGCAAAATCTGAAATTGCCCTGGAGGAGGTTACTAGTTTCAATTGTCCCTAGTTTGATTATTCTATATACAAATTAATTTCTGCTGGTAAATTTAAATACATATGTTGCATCTACCGTTCCCCAAATACTCCTCCAGAGCAAAGTCTTTTTGATTCTCTGTCCTCACAACTCAGTGTCCTCAACTTAAATGCTTCTTCTGAAATCACTGTGTTGGGTGATTTTAATGTCCATAATGTTGAATGGCTCACTCATTCAGCCAGGACTGATGATGCTGGTCTTGAATGTGAGCAATTTGCAGACTCATTTAATCTCACTCAACTAGTCAACCAACCCTCCCGTGTACCAGATAATCCTAATCATAATTCCCACCTACTGGACTTATTTTTAACAACCAATTCAGAAAATTATGATGTTACAGTGAGGTCCCCGCTTGGATCTTCTGATCACTGTCTGATACAGGCCACCTGTCTATCACCTACCACACCTTCCCACTCTGAACCTGTTTTGGTGACTAAATGGCATTACGATAGGGCAGACTGGGAGGGTCTTCAAGGTTTCTCTATTGATATTCCCTGGACCTCTTTCTTTTCTAATGATGCACACTCCACCTTGAGCCACATACAAGATTTTGTAAAAATTGGAATGGAAACTTTTATTCCTCATCAAAAGTACAGTAAAAGATCTAATTCACCTAAATGGTTTGACCATAATTGTGCTAGAGTAACTGAACAAAAAGCAATAGCCTACAATGCATACACAAGATCAAAAACACATGAAGCCTTTAATTACTTTAGAAACATCAGAAATCATGCCAAAACTGTATTAAACCTAACTAAATCAAACTTTCTCCACAAGCAGGCAAATAAACTTCTAAATAATCCAAATGATAACAAAATATTTTGGTCTACTCTTAACTCATTCAAATCCAACTTCACTACTGCTTCATCCATTCCACCATTAAAATCTCTGACTGGCAATCTTGTAAGTGACCCACGAGGTAAAGCTAACCTTCTTGCGGATATTTTCTCCACCAACTCAACCTTAGATGAAATAAATCAAGATGTCCCTGTACTTAATTTTAATTCGCCTGAAATTCCCTCACTTAAGATCCACACCAGACATGTCAAAACTATTTTGCAGAATCTCTCAGTAGATAAGGCTCCTGGTCCCAGATGAAATTCCTCCAATAGTACTTAAGAATTGCTCCTTGGTGCTCGCTCCTGTATTGGCAAAACATTTCCGTCTGTGTACTCATACCTCATGCTTCCCAGTACCCTGGAAAGAAGCAAACATCCATCCAGTTCCTAAAAAAGGTGCCTCTTCAGATCCATCAAACTACAGACCAATAGCTATAACTTCCACTCTTGGTAAAGTCTTTGAAATTATATTAAATAATCACATAATTAAGCATCTTGAGAATAATAAATTAATCAGTGATAGGCAATATGGTTTTAGACGATGTCGATCAACTGCAGACATTCTTTGCCTTCTTACGCATCAAATCAACCAAGCTACAGACCAACATGGTGAAACACATACAATAGCACTGGATACATCGAAGGCATTTGATAGAGTCTGGCATCAATCCTTATTGTCGAAGATGTCACACTACGGTCTTGCATCATTAGTTCCACTAATTTCTTCTTATCTTCATAACAGAAAAATAGGTGTAATGGTAGATGGCCATTATTCTCAATTTCACTCAATAAATGCTGGTGTTCCCCAGGGATCAGCTTGGGCCCCAACTCTGTTCCTCATTCATATCAATGATCTCATATCTACCACTCATAATCCAATACATTCCTACGCAGATGACTCAACACTCCACAGTTCCTTCACATTTACCAATTCTTTCACCCAACCCGGTCTTATAAATTCAAAAATAAATTGCAATTTCTCTGAACAAGGACCTTTCTAGAATTAATGAATGGGGACAAAATAATCTAGTTTCCTTTAATGCACAGAAAACCAATTACATTCAATTTTCTAACCGACAGAATCTCACTGACTCCCATATATTTTTTAATGATGTAAATATTCCCACTTCCCCTAGTATTGACATTCTCGGTGTAACATTAACTACTAACTTGAGCTGGACACATTATGTTAGAAGCATTGCTAAGAATGCCTCTAAAAAACTGGGACTCCTGTACAGAGTTCGAGAATTCTTCACTGACGAGCAGTTGGCCGTAATATATAAAAGTCATGTGCTTTCTCAGATGGATTACTGTTCACCTCTGTGGAGTGGAAGTGGAGTGGTTGCATTGAGGCAGTTGGACAAAATTCAAAATAAAGCTATTAGATTAATCAATAACCCTGCAATCACACAGGATCTTCTACATTAGCAATACGAAGAAACGTTGCATCCTTTGCATTATTCTACAGATATTTTCACAGCAATTGTTCCGAGGAACTTGCTTCAATTGTGCCGCCTCTCCACATCTTTCCCCGTAGAACTTGGGCAGCTGAGAGCGCCCATGAATTTACACTTTCTCTTCCACAATGCAGAACTTCTGCTTATCAAAATTCATTTATCCCTAGAACTACTACTCTTTGGAATTCACTTCCCTCGAGTTGCATTCACATTCGTTTCTCTACATTCACATTCGTTTCACTACATTCACATTCGTTTCTCTACATTCACATTCGTTTCTCTACATTTACATTCGTTTCACTAGGCTACATTCACATTCGTATCTCTACATTCAGTTTCATGTTGGTTTGGCTACATTCACATTCGTTTTGCCACATTAACATACGTTTCTCTACATTCCCATTCGTGTACAGAACAAACTAGAATAGGCTATAGCAGAGGCTATGAAGTTGTAAGATGCTTCCAATATATAGCCTACCGGTACTTATAACCCTGCACAACCGCACGTTACGCCGCCCGAGAGTGCCCCTCTGCAGGTTCCACCACATAAACATGAATGGATGGCAATGTTATAGTAGCTAACTGAATGTGAATGCATAAAACCGAATATAAAAGTAAAACAAATAAAATAAATTAAGACAGTACAAAATCCGAGATCGGACATGCGAGTGTAAATATGAATGTGAATGTGAATGTGGCGGTAAGATTTTCGCGAATGTGAATGTGAATCTGAATGTGAATGTGGTGGTAAGATTACGTTGGCATCAAACACTTACTCTGGGTCCGGGATCATGATTCAGCAGGATAAAGGGCTGAAGGATCTACTATAGTACTGGTATCTCTCCGCTCTGCCATCGACCTCAGTGTCTTTTGAATGTTGAATCTTAAAGGGCACTATAGACGAGAGGATGCCCACGGCCCACTTCTGCAGTAGGCCTAGGTGTTCGTAAATCACAGACACTGGGAGATCATTCTTAGCCCTTTTAGGAATAGGCTATGACACGTTTTGTTTTTGTTTTGTTTGTTTTGTAGATGTTTAGGTGACAATCACCACGGTCGATCTGGGGATCCGCTGATGAGCTCGTCCTGGAATCTTTACGACTCTGAATCTTACGATTCTTTACAGGACTGAACATGCCATTTTTATCGGCAATAGCTCAGAGACAGGGTGCCAAAACAGAAATTATCCAGTTCTGGATCATTTTTCTAAGCTTACAAGGATCAACTTTGCGCGGCGTCTGCGGGGGGTGCCGGGGGCGCAGGCCCACGCTCCATAACAGGGGGTCCGGGGGGCGTAGCCCCCGGCCGCCGGAGAAATTTTGAGATGTGAAGGTAAATATATGCACAATACATGCTCAAAATTTATTAAAAGGAATGAATAATATTGTAAGTAAAAGGGATGTTATGTATGTTTACTGGTGTTTAATCAGGATACTAGGGGAGCTGGCTGCCTGTACTTCAGTCTCAAAGAGATGCACTTCAGGTCCACTAATATAGGCATTGAAAACAGGTTTTTAAATTATTCTTAGCAGTCCCTGTTTTAGTTTTGTAACTTTTGTCCAATAAAGATTTCATGTATATTTGTTGTTGCATTCCAAGAACTATTACATACTTAATTTATATCCTTTCATATGATACATGAGTTACTATAGAGTACTGGTTAAAATACATACCGGTACAAAGTTTCAAGAATAAACTTTGATTAGAACATTTGTTTGTCTATTATTTTCCCTGGGCCGAGTAAAAAATACCTGGGTAGGCTATTCCCATCTCGGTTAAGTACAATCAGTAGGAACGTAGAAACTTACTTTAATTTTCACAACTTTAAAAGACTCAAGATTCTGCGAGGCTAATTCCGAAAATATTCAATCAAGTCTCCGTTACCCCCATGAAGTCAGGTTATAGTAATGACAAGACATACCAATAATATATGTTAGTTAGCGGGTGTGTGGACTGTGGGGATAGTGGCAGCCCCCACTTTGGACACTAAGACTAAGTAAAGTTAGGTTAGGGTAAGGTAATGCAAATTATCTACTCATAACATGATAAACAATTGAACAATAAACTACTGTACTATATTCCTTGAAGAAATAAAAACAAACAATTGTACATAAGGCTGCGGAAAGATTCTTTAGTGATACCCAAGTCATGGCCGGGATTCCGGGAAATCTATAAATGCACTGTAGGCGGTAGGCCTAGCTGCTGGCTGTACACTTATTAAATTGTACCGGTAATCTGGCTAAAAAGTTACCGGTATACAAAATGAGAACATAGAGGCAGGGTGCAGATCCCACTTTGGACACTAAGTTTGGACTTTGGTTAGGGTAAGTTATTGCAAATCTTCCACTCATAATATAAACTACAATAAAATAAGATACCAGTAGATAAGATACTACTGTAGCCTATTCTGCCTATAGCCTATACCTTGAAAACAAAAACAAACGGTAAGACTGCGAAAGTATTCTTCAGTGACAGGTCTACCCCTATAGGCCTAATCCCACGGCATGACGGCAAACTGTTATTGTCATAGGCTATAGCCTAGCCAGGGTGTCGAATGACGCTGTTTTTTTGAGTGATACAACTTTCTGTATAATGATAAAAAAAATAATCCTAGCCTAGGCCTAGCCTACGTATTTTTATATTATAATTTTAAAAGTTAGACATCTAAAATAGGCCTAGGCTTAGGCCTACTGTGTTCCAAAACTCAAGAGTAGCCTAGGCTAGGTTAGCCTAGCCTAGCCTTAGCTACAAAAAAAACAAAAAACAAAACAGGAATGTTGGTCTAGGCTAAGTTTAATATACACTTCCCAGGTCATTTTAACAGTTCTATTGCTTCTATATATCATATAATACATCATAGAGTAAGTTTTTAATAACTAGAAAAAAAGGTCATCTTCTAAATAATTACCATAATTGAGGACCTTCGCCATTCCCGGGTTAAGAGTGGGCTCTGAGTCTTAGCCTACCAGAACCAGATTCCCAGCTGCCTAGCTAACCTTATTTTTTACTGTCTTTAACCTCAAATCTTCCTTGATCTTCATTAGCCTATCAATACATTATACATAGCCCCACTAGTGGGGGCAGTCCTAAGATTGTTGGATAATGGGTTATCCTAAGCCTAATATGCCTAGCCTCAGCCTAGGCTACTCATTTCTGCTTCAAATCATCATTATCATCATAGGCCTAGGCTAATACAAGTAGGCCTAGGCTTATCTGACAAAATAATATGCTTGGCTACTTACAAAATCGCTGTTTGGTGCTTGCTAGAAGTCAGGTTTATCCAAAGTATCACCTTGAACTTATACCTTATATATAATGAGTTCCCCAAGATTAATATGCACAATTTTAGAATGTGTAGGGCACTCGCACTTCACATGAAGTCAATGTTATATTCCAGCCCCTTAATTCACTCTATTTTTCCACAAATATATCGGTAAATAACAGCTAACACATTTCCAAGTGTTCCACAGTTGATTGGCGGCAAGCTAATTTGACGTCATCATTGGATTATTCTCGGAAACAGCCACAATGGAAAACAGTGCTGATATTCGTTCGTTGTTTTCCATTAATCCAACCACATATATACCCCTGAAAACCAATAATTCATCATAAAATCGTACTAATTTATAGCTTACCTTATGCCTCAAGGTCTTGCGCTCTTTGTCAAACACATAAAATTTATATTCATTCACTATTTTTAAGAAATTAGAGACCCCATAAAATTAGCACATACGAAACAATATCTGTATTTTGAAGGAGTTTAATTAAGAGGAACTCTGATCAGAAAATTAACATTCAAACTTAAATTAATATTTTACATTATTCATTTCAGTGAAATTTAGTCAATATATTAAACACATGGAGTAGTTTAGTTAATATATACATAGTTTTAGATAAATACCTATTATTATCCTTTAATCTACATATTATTGAGCATTCGAGTGCCAATAAAATTACGGTAGTTGTGTTCGTCTTGACTCAGCCTTCGGCGCAATATAACATCGGAGTGTAGGGGTACATTGGTTGTTTGTTTGTTTGTTTGTTTTAGCGGACTCTCCCATCCAGGAGTTCGTTCTATGAACGATGGCTGTTTCCTTATTGTAATATATTTGTTATATTGGTGCTAAAGTCAGTCACCTCATCCGAACCGAACAAGTTGTGTTTTCACAGTGTAAACAAATCGCTCTCATGACTCGAGCTCTGGATTTATCCGTCTATATTTACATTAGTAGCTGCATTTGGACTTCAATACAGGTGATATATAATAGTTCTAAGATCATAGCCAATGTAGAGTACAGTGTAGAGCAGAGCAACTATCGTTTGATGAGTGTAATGTAGAAATAGAATGGCAGGTTTAGCGGGGCTCCCGGCCGCCCCGGGACAGTCACAGGCTCTTAGCCTATTTCAGTATCAATATTTTTTCAATGTTAGGTTCGGGATCACGAAGAAAATGGGCGAATTTTGGCACACTGCTCAGAGAAGAGTGTTGAGAGGGGAGAAGGGGTGTTGGAGAGAGAGGAAGGTGTTGGAGTGGCTTTGTTATGTGTGTTTTGTCTGTATACGTCGTCAGGATGTCCCCTGACTGGGTGCAAGCATGTGAAACATGCTAGGACGTACTACCGCACCCACTAAATGTCCGCCGTGGCAGGGATTCGATCCCGGGTCTTTCAGAGTCACACGCGAGCGTCCTCACCACTTGACCACCACGGCATTATTAGTTTAATCTAATTAACAGTTTAATCTATCTGTGACTGTGAGTCAAGACTCAAGAGGCAAGGCTATAGATATACCACAGGAGTCCTAACGTGGTAAGGTAGACGTTTAGCAAGCTAGGCAGGTCATTTTTACGCACAGATCCTCGGGTTTAAGTTCAGTTCAGTTCAGTTGGAATTCGGGAAGTTTAGCCTTAACGTCGGCACTTCCCTAAGAGGTTTTGTTATTTTTTCTTTTTGTGACGTGCTCTAGGCCTAGGCCTATTTGTCTAAAATTAAATATATCTCGTTCTTCATCCCTTTCTCTGAAATCTTCTTTCTTCTCTCTTCAGTCTTGTTTCTTCTCTCTTCTTCCTTCATTCTTGTTTCTTCTCTCGTCAGTCTTTCTTCTTATTTCAGTTCTTTCAATTTGTTCTCTCGTACTCTCCACAAACATCAGACAAACATCAGTAAACAAACCTCAAAGAACAACATACTGGCATTCGAGCAGCAATGAAATTATAAATATGATCTGATTATCTTGTGGGGTCTCATATAGTAAATTAGTATATATTAAAATACTATAATGTTAATTAATCATTCAGATGGCTAAAATACGCAATTATTCAGAATATCAGAACATTCAAACTTGCATTAAATAACGTGCCGGTAATCAAAGAAACCCGCCTCGAAGGGGTAACTTAAATTTCTAGGCAATGAGTTCCGATGCTTACCTATACTTACCTAATGGCGTATATATTATCATGTAGGGTACTGTTATTACTGTACATATTAATACAGACATACGAAATTGAAACGTACAGGGCCGGAGATCCATTTTGGGGCCCCCTTCCGTTGGGGGTCCGGGAGGCGTTTTCAAATACCCCCCTCCGGCCTCCCTCTTATCTAGGCCATTGCGGTTTTTTTTTTTATTATCATTGATTTTTTTTCTATGTGAGTGAGGGAGACAAAAGGCAGAACTACCTGTAGCGAGTGCCTCCCCCAGAGTTGAAAGAGTGACAGGGCCAAAATCAAGGGACGTTCTAGCCAAAATGCCTTGACACACGGAGTTTGTCATAGGAAGTGGGAAAGACTGATTCTAGGAGAGCGTTCCAGAGCTTAACTGTTAAATAGAATATTTAGAATAACGTTTCACTCTTGGGTTGGAGAGTTGCAGAGTAGGGGTGGGATTGAGTTGCCTTTTTCAGGTGTTAATTTATCTCTACGCGAGCGACAGAGAACCTGGAATATAGGCTAAATCGACCCTACGTTTTTCTACCGGGATCAACATACATTTTCCCACCGGACACATACGCAACTGTAGCTTGAAAAGTAAGTGTGTGTGTGTGTGTGTGTGTGTGTGTGTGTGTGTGTGTGTGTGTGTGTGTGTGTGTGTGTGTGTGTGTGTGTGTGTGTGTGTGTGTGTGTGTGTGTGTGTGTGTGTGTGTGTGTGTGTGTGTGTGTGTGTGTGTGTGTGTGTGTGTGAGAGAGCTCGTGTGACACCGCCTTAACCCTTTCAGTATACAATGACGTATTTCTTACCTTTATTATGGCTGTCATTAAACGATTTTATACAATTTAGGAACAATATCTAGGAACTATAACTCACGCAGTTCCTTCCTAAGCTGAGCAAGATCGCATAGTGATAGAATAAACTGCCATAATACATATCATAATCCTTTAGGGATTTATAATTACTTAAATGTCTTTGCGTAGAAATTGTCTTGGATAATGTTATTCAGCTTAGGAATCAGTAGACAATTTTCTTCGGTATTAGCTCAATCATTATTGCATAGCCTTATGATAACAAGGTCCAGGGTTCGAATCCCGGGTGGTTTGTATGAGGTTTTCCTCAAGTGGCATTATATACTTGACTTAAGGATTATTATGGTTACTATTAGTCGCATTTATTCAACTTAGGAAAAGTCTCGCATAATTTATAGGTGTGCCCCCAGCGGTGGACACGAATGAATCACCTCCATATCCCGAGGTAATATGTTATAGGTAGCGCCAACGAATTTGACAATAATCTTGATCTCTGACCTCTTCATAACTTAAAAGGGACTAGAGCATACTGGCTGTAAATATCCACGCCTATTACCTGGTGGACTCTTCCAAATTGAGAGGAATTTCAGCCCGATTGCTTTCAATCCTTTAGAGTTATCAGAAGTTAAGGAGTCAAGGTTATTTTCAAGTTCGTTGGCGCTACCTATAGTTTCCCTAGCTTGGCTTCAGGGAAGGGTTGCTATACCGTGTTCTAAATGAGTTGGCCAGAAATCGTGAACCCTAACCTCTGTAACTCGAAAAGGGTTTGAGCAAATGGGCTGTAAATTTCTACACGTATTCCCTGGCCGACTCTTCCCGAATGGTAGAAATATGATCTCGATTACTCTAGTCGTTTGTGAGTTATAGGAGTTAATGTGCAAGAGTTTTGGCACACCTATTCCCAACAGGGTAGGCCTATAGCCAAGGTAAGGCAGTAGGTGATTAGAGATAGTCTCCTCTCTCCTCTCCTCCTCATCTCTCTCCCTCTCATCTCTCTCTCTCTGTTTCCTCCAGCTAAAAGTAAATTATCATTTCCCCATTTTGCTTATTGGACTATTACGAAGTTATTGTAGCGAAATATGTTTGTGACAATTTGTATTGTGACTCAGAGCACTATAGTCCTTCACTACAGGTAGGCCAAACCTCCTGACTATTAACCTCTATACTAAATACGACTATAGTAATCGAGACAATATTTCTACCATTTAGGAAGAGTCAGCTATGGAATGGGTGTGGAAATATACAACTCATATTTTACTCTAGCCCTTTTTGAGTTATGGGGGTTAGGGGTACGTCACAATTTCTGGCCTACCTATCATGGATGGACTACAGTGCTTTCATATTTCACATTAAGTATGATGAAATACTTAGTAATGGATTAAGTGTATAGTTGCTCACATAAGTTATATTCCTCTCCTCTTAAACATAGAAATATGATGCGCATGATTGAATTACGAGTGTAGTTTCTTATGCATTGGTGAACTCATCTGATTAGTTGACTGATAATCAAAAGAATCGATACCCGCATTTCATTCATACTATTATGCATTCATACATATTAACACTCCACGAGCGGCTAGGTCGGTAACTTCTACTACCTGCCAAGCAGGTGGTTTTACCCTAAACGAGCTTATTTCCGTGCTCTTTTTCATGCATAAACAAGAGCCAGAGCGTAATACAAGTATGTATCCGTGAAAGGGCAATAATTGAGCTTTCCAAGGACACCAGAACTATCCTTCTACGATTACGGGTTCTCTTGCAACGATCGTGCAACCGAAGGGCAAAATCGCTAAAATATGGTAATTTCCTTACATAATTCCCTGTGTAGCGAGTTAGTGAGTGTGGAGGCGACGTCAGTTGCCGCGCGGGACCCGTGCCGAACGGTCAGAGCCGACCTACGCTCCTCCCACCGCTCGTCTCTCTCTCAGAGCCAAATATTGCTCAGAATCGCACACCGCCTTAAGTCGGTCCCCGCCACATAGTCCTTTCTCTTCTAGGCCGACTTAAGTCGGGCCCCGCTAAACAAGGGTTAAGGAACACCCCATTCTTAACACTAATCCTTCATTACAAACCCCAATGTACTTGAATAAATTAATGAAAGCATATGGTCCTCCCGGGATTCGAACTCGGGAGACCACACCCAGAACATAAGCATGTAAACCATTGCACCACCAACACGGATAAAGGTTGAGAACACGACGAGGAACATAACTTATGTGGGAAACTGTACCTTCGAAATAAAACCGACTATATAACGGGGAATGAAGTAATAGTACAGTATTGTACATTACAGGAGTAGGTTTTTATCTGGGTTAGGTGCAGGGGTGTCTATAACGAAAGCCCAGTACATTATTTCTACACGTTAGTTTTGTATATTTAAAGATAAAATTGTGGTATATAGTTCAAATTATGTCTATGGAAGTGATAAAATTACCAAACCAGTGTTATTTCATATTAACTTTTGTGTATTCCTTCTCATATAGGGCCTACATTCAAGCGTCGGTTTGACACCCTGGTTAGGTGTACTATTAGGCCTTTTTAATTCTTTCAGTGTCTGAGGCCGTAATATAACACTTTATTCTGGTTATATGTAGATGATTTAATGACATTTAGGAAGAATCTCCAGGAATGAAAGCTGGGCTAAAAACTATCTCATTAACTCTCCAGCTCCCATACGTTCTTTCTTATGATGAAAATAGTGTGGAGGAAGTGGGAGGATGGGTACAAAGGAGTACAAAGGAAATCAAGCAACAACAGATCTAGTGACCCTTCTAGGCTGCTTGTCCTCCAAAACACTGAGGATCAAGTGTCCAAACAGTGGTTTAGTGGGTAAGGGAACATTGGAAAGGGAACTACTGCCCTGGAACTAATGTCCGTGGCAGGACTAGGAAGTTAGTAGGGGACATATGGGTTAGTAACTGAGGGGAGGATAAAATAAAGTTATTCATTTACAAACGCAGTCAGTCGCGGGTTTGATGAGAGATATTTGTCTAGGCGGAGTTTAAATGAATCAACGGTGCTGCAGTCTATAACGTCTCGGGGAAGCCCATTCCACAAGTTGACAACTCGATTGAAGAAGATATTCTTAGATTCGTGTGAGTTAAAAGATTTACCAATAATTTTGCAACCGTTTCCCCGCGTGTAATTAGATTGGTCGATAGTGAAGTACTTACTACAGTTCATATTGTCGATGCCTTTGATGATTTTGAACACTTGAATTAAGTCACCTCTTAATCTGCGCTGGGTTAAAGGAAATAGATTTAATTCTCTAAGACGCTCTTCGTATGGTTTGTTCTTTAGGCTAGGTATCATTTTGGTTACTCTACGTTGAACTCGTTCTAGCTTGTTTATATCTTTTTGGTAATAAGGGCACCAGGATTGAACGCAGTATTCCAGAAGAGGGCGGACTAAGGAATTGTAAAGGGTTAGGATAACTTCTTTGGATTTATGCTCAAATGACCTGCCTATAAAGCCAATTATTTTGTTTGCCTTCTTAACAACTTCTGAACATTGTTGACTCGGTTTTAGGTTACTCGATATTGTTACTCCCAGATCGGTTTCTCTGTTTACATTCTTAAGCTGAGTGCCATTCATCGAATAGTTTGCTTTCTCATTTAGGTATCCGATATGTAGTACTTTACATTTATCCGCATTGAAACTCATTTGCCAAATTTGGGCCCAATGTGACAATTTATCTAGATTGTGTTGCATATCGTCAACTTGATCTTTTGAGAGTACGCTATTTGCAATTTTTGTATCGTCAGCAAATTTTGAGATTGTACAGGTGAGACCCTCATCTATGTCGTTGATGTAAATTAGAAAGAGAATTGGTCCTAGTACCGATCCCTGGGGTACCCGCTACTTACATTGGTCCATTTAGATGCCTTACCGTTTATGACTACTCTTTGCTTTCTGTCGCTGAGCCAATTTTCTATCCATTTCAACACACCGTCTTGTATTCCATGCGCTTTTAGTTTTAGCAGTAAACGTTTGTGGGGAACTTTGTCAAAGGCCTTTTGAAAATCAATGCTATGGGGGGGGGGGGCCAGTGGAGGTGAGAGTATGGGGGAGGGGGGGTGCAGCGGAAGTAAGAGAATGGGGGAGCATTGGTTGAGCAGTACGGTGGACGTATGGGGGAGGATGTTTAGAGCGGTGGAAGTTAGAGAACCAATCTTAATCTATTATTCTATAGGGTCTCTAGTGGAAGTAGAGAGGAAGAGGGGTACCGGGTAGGTGTGAATGGGGGTTAGAGTGGAGGATGGGTCTATGGCTGGGTGGGTGGTAGTGGGGGTGGGGAGGATGGAAAGTAGAGGAAGGGGAAGGATATGGGTTACGGGTAGGTGGGAGGAGGTATGGGGAAAGATGCGTACGGTGGTGGTGGGGAAGAGGGGAGGATGGGTAGTTGTTGGTGGGGATGATGGGGGGGCAGTGGAGTAGGGGGGGTTTTAGGTGGAAGAGGTAGGGTGGAGTAGGTAAAGGAATAGGGGAGGACGACTGGACGAGTATAGCCTATACCCTGTTCCAAATAGGTAGGCCATAAAACGTGAGCCGTAACCTCTATAATTCAAAAAGAGACTTGAGCAAACAGGCTGTCCATTTCCACACCTATTCCCTGGCTGGTCCTTCCCAAATAATATAACCAATATAATGCCATGAAATCCACTGAACTCCAAAGAAACATACCGCCGTCGGCAACTCTAGCAGTGAAGCGATCAGCTGAGTGAAACAAAGAAGGGTGGGAGAGGAGTGGAGAGATGTAGGGAGGTCAGGGAAGGAGACTAGAGAAAGAGATAGGAACGAGAGTGAAGGAAGTAGGAAGACAGGAATGGAAGAGAAATATGGAGAAGAAAAGTACACTGATAAGATATAGAAGCAAGGGGAGACCGAGAAAAGAGTTTTATGACGGAAGTTGGGGAGCTGAACTACTGTTTAAGGCTAGGGCAGGAGCATTAGAGCCACCATTAGTGCCTATTATATTATTAAGTTAGGCCTAGCCTTTTATTTCTGATACTAGTCTAGCCTATAATTCTTCGGTAGCATTTAAGGAGACTGCATCAGGACCAAGTGGCTCGCTTGGTGTAGTGACTAGCGTCTCGGACTTCCACCCAGAAGGCCCGGGTTCGCGCCCACGCTCGGCGCATTAAAGATTTTTCACAAGCACTGAGTCGTTACCATCCCTCATGAGCAAAGGGATGGGATAGTAGTACAGGACCCCAATTGAAATACGCCTAATCGGCCTTATTGAGCTATCCTTAGCTAGCTTTAAGAACGGTAAATTTCTATAATTGCACCTATACGAGCTAAACAAATTATTATTGTATTTAACAGGAAGGTACAACGAGGTAAGTGATGTGGTATAGGTGGCAATATGCGGAAATGGATTATAAGGGCATTCCACCCCCTCTGACAAAAGTATCAATCTAGATGTGACACGGATTTACAATGTTTCAGAGAGACATTAGCCTAACCTAACAACCTTACCTAACCTAACCTAGTATTATAGGTTGGGGGTTGCCGCCCCCACACCCCCGCTGGTTGGGTAAAACGGTAGAAATTCAGTTCGGGTGGAGTGAATAACCGTAGATTTTCGTAAGGGGGTAAGAGGGGGGCGGAATGCCTTTATAATCCATTTCCGCATATTGCCACCTATACCACATCACTTACCTCACCGTACCTTCCTGTTAAATACAATAATAATTTGTTTAGCTCGTATAGGTGCAATTATAGAATAATACCTTAAGGACTAGGCCTATTATTATTATTATTATTATTACCTCTGACCAGGTATAGGCTATCCTAGTGTTTACTAGCCCTATAGCCTACCCCTTTGAAAGGACATTAGCCTAACCTAACAACCTTACCTAACCTATCCTAACCTATCCTAGTATTATGGGTGGGGGCTGCCCGGCTGCCGCCCCCACACCCCCGCTATTTGACATCTTTGACAGATTTTTGGTGTATTTTTCTGTGAGATCGGGTTTTTTCAAGTGTCGATAACGAAATTCGGGTAGGATGTAGTGAGCGGGTGTACCGCCATCTTTGTTTGCATTGCGCGTAGTGGCGTTGGACCTTTCCCATCATGTCCCCGTCTATTTTAACCTAACCTAACCTAACCTAGTATTCATGTAGTAATGACAGGGGGCTGCGGGCAAATAGCAGAAAATATAGCGTCGAAATAGACGGGAACGTAAGTGCGACCGCGGCGATCGCCCTATGTAAACAATGACGACCGTACGCCCGAACTCTACATCCATCCCCGAAATTCCTCCATGCGGACTAGGCTGTAGGCCTAGGCTAATCAGAAAAATAGGGTAGGATGTAGTGAGCGGGCGTGTCGCCATCTTTGTTTACATTACGCGTAGGTTCTAAAGAAGAAGAAGAAAGAAGAAGAAGGCTAGTGGCATCGGACCTTTCCCATCATGTTCCCATCTATTTTAACCTCACCTAACCTAGTATTCATGTAGTATTGACGGGGCAAATGGCAGAAAATATAGGGTCAATATTTACGAGTCGCACCACAGATGGGATCTCATTTCTAATGGTAGTTTTGGGTTCCTATCATTCTATGCTTCATTGCTATATACTTTTTATCCACGGGAAAAAAAAAAATTTCTTGTTTTTTGTTCTTGTTTTTGTTTTTTGTTTTTTTTGCATTAGGCTAGGCTATCCTAACCAAAAAACCTAACCTAACCTAACCTAAATGTATATGGGGGCTATTAGGTTAGGTTTTTTGGTTAGGTTAGCCTAGGCCTAATGCTAAAAAAAAAAATTAAGCCAAGAATTTTTGTTTCTTTTCCTGTGGATAAAAAGTAGTCCTAGCCTATATAGCAATGAAGCATAGAATGATAGGAACCCAAAACTACCATTAGAAATGAGATCCCAGCTGTGGTGCGACTCGTAAATATTGACCAAATATAGCGTCGAAATAGACGGGAACGTAAATGCGACCGCGGCGATCGCCCTATGTAAACAATGACGACCGTACGCCCGAACTCTACATCCATCCCGAAAAATATGGCGAGTCTATTGGTCCCTATTTTCCCTAATAAATTGTTTCTAATAAGGCGGATGTAGTGTCCTTGAAGATTATTAATTCTTCTTGATAGCCTAGTCGGCTACCGCCGCTACACTGTATCCTAGACCTGCAAGACTAGGTTATATGATAGGCTATGCTTAAAAAAAAAAAAAAAAAAAAAAGGGGGGGGGGGGGGGGGGCTTAGCCTCGCTATGATCAGGGAAAATGTAGGATTAGGGTAAAGAGGATAACAAGGGAAAAATAAGCTCAAGTTGACAAATATCCGTTTGCCGTTGAATGGCCTAGCCTACATAGGCCTAATTAATTGGGCTGCTTGGGCACCCCCCAGGATTTATTGACATTCTCATATATTTTAACAGTAGGGGGGCAAAACTCCCTTAAAGTACATTTCCGACATTACAGACATACCTGTACAGTATATGCCAATGTATTATGTGATACGACTCTTCCGTAGGCCACACACAAATCGATGGGTCACACCATAACATTTTTCCTTAATAGGCCTATTTGGTAAAAGTAAAAGTAGTTTAGTCAAGGCTAGCCTATACTGTACACTGTTTTATGGGGTGGTTTTGTGGATTTGTATAATGGTAATATTATTTTCATCATCATATATATTGCCAGCAGGGGGTGAAGAACACCGTTACACCTGGCCGTGGGATACCGGTAATTATGGAAACAAAATGGTCAAATTAAATGAGTATAACGGTCGTGACAGAACGTGCGAGGCTTTTCCAAATAATTACCCAAATCTACAAAAGAGGGCTGCTTTCTGTTTCTACAGATTTCTAGGTATGATTAGGAGTAGTGGGCGTACACATTATTTCCATTATGTGTATTGTAATTCCATATTTAAACCCACTATCTTGTAGTTTGAAAGATCATCTACACCTTGATATACAATTAAGTATGTGGCAGAATATGTATAAGTGCACATAGGCCTATACCTGTAAATACAGTCCTCTACGTCTATAATTATTTAATTTATTAATGATAATTACTCTATTTTTCAGTTTCCACATAATGCAAACACTAAAGCAGAAATGAAGAAGCAGGAAATATGTGCAATTTTCCTCAGCATTTTTATTGGTAGGTAATAATAGTTGGTAGATAGGCCTATTGCTTGATATACATATATATTTGTTTTTCTTACATCATTCTTAAGATCAATAACCACCCAAATTAAATTAATGAAAACATGTGATTCGAAGTATAGGATATCACATACAGAACTTACACGCTCTGACCATTACACCATCAAGACAGTTATAAGTACAGCACATGACCACGATTGATATCCTTTTATCGAATACTGGATAGTTATCTAATTATGTACTTTAGTACTGTAGAAGCCATGCTTGAATATTAAGTTGTAAATTAGAAAATATTTCCAAAATTGCCAATAAGGACAACATCTAGCTACAGTACTTGCTTCACTAGTTGTTAAAGTCTTGAGTTTCAGGAACGTAACTACAACTTTAAGTAAGGAATTACCACTGTTTTCGGTCAATGGGAATTACTGTGGGGAGAGAGGTATCCTGACCAGGATTCAAAACAACTCTTTCCAGATATTTTTGTGAGAATTGGGCACCGCATCCACTCGACCATGAGTGGATACGGTAGGCCTACTCAACTCTGACAAAAATATCGGGAAAGAGTGGGCTCAAATCACTACTATCTACTACTATTACCATCATCACTAATACTGTCACCATCATCACTACTATTCTTTTTCCACTTATTTTACAGTTGAAGTATGGTGCTCCTCCGGCCATCCAAATGTGCTGCTGCTCATAGTAGATGACCTGCGACCGGCACTAGGTTGCTATGATGATGACCTGGCCCTTACTCCCAACATTGATGCTCTGGCTCAGGAAGGAACTGTATTTACAAGAGCTTATGCTCAGGTATATACTGTAGGCCTAGTATTCTTAGAGAACTAGATTAAGAGATAATGATAATAATAATAATCTAATATTTTCTTTCTCTACCATTTCTTACAATATACAGGAATTCACTATACTGTAGTCCGTTCATTCTAGATTGGGCAGAAATCGTAACCTCTAATCTCTGTAACATCCATACTCATATCTCTCGCCGTTCCATCCAATCACTCATAGACAACACGCAGCTGCAGGCACGACTTCCCGTAATCCATCTTTCTGAATCCTCCCTTCCTCGCGAGGACAGAGTCCACCTGGCCAGGCTGAGATGCGGACACCATCCAGCTCTTCTGAGCTATCAGAAGAGACTGGATGACTCCGTCGTCGACACCTGCCGGGGATGTAACACAGCACCCCATACCATTAAACACATCATAGAAGACTGCATTTCACGCAACCACTTACGCCAACAACACAAGCTACACTCCTTGAGAGCTCTGTGGGAAAGCCCGATCATGGCCATGGCCTTCCTTAAGGACTCGGGGCTGTTTGGCCAGGCAGCTTAGGGAACAACAACAACAACCTCTGTAACTCAAAAAGGGCTAGAGCAAATGAGCTGTCAATTTATACACATATTCCTTAGCCAAGTCTTCCTATTTGGAAGAAATATTAGTTCAATTACTCTATTTTTTTTTTAGTTATGAGGTTAGAGGTTACAATTTTTGCTCAACTTAGAATGAACGGAATATAGCGCTCGAGACACCAGATAAGAAGAACCTCAATGACAAGTGTTTATATAAGAACCAACGACTGTGTCCTGTAGCTGTCAGTCGTGATACTTCTTTGGAGATCATAACTTTTCATAAAATGACAAGTTTGCAGTTCTCTCTTGAATGACTCAGCAGAAGTTAATTTTCTCATGGCTATAAGAGAATATACAAATATAGATTATAAGCTTAATAAAATTGTCTAATGGTAAATTAAAATTAAAATGTAAAACTTGCAAACTAAACAAACCCACATTATGGGTAAACAGAGTAAGACAAAAATTATGACATCATATGAAAGCAGTTAATGCATCGTTTAGTAATTTTGCCTGTTGTAGCTTGATATGAGTAAATATCAACAACTTGATATGTCCATCAGGCAGTAGGGTCTATTGTGGTCATCCAAACTCCTTGGGGTAAACATTACCTGTACTTATAGCTAAACATAAACTTAACCAATTGTGGGGCAGAGTGGAGATCATCCAAATTCCTTTGGGTAAACATTACCTGTACTTATAGCTAAACATAAACTTAACCAATTGTGGGGCAGAGTGGAGATGGTGCAAATTTGCGTGCTCATAGGTCCAAATTTGCCTGATCCCTCACATGGTCAAATTTGGTCACTTACCCTATAAAGCATTAACATATCTTGAGTGGAATCTAGTTTACCTTACCTGATTGTATAGCTAACCTAGAAACTATCTTACCCTGAGTTGAAACTCTTTTACCTCACCTTTCTTACAGCTGACTGAGAACTTAAACATCATGAACTGAACACTCCCTTTTTTCCAGCAAGCACTGTGTGGCCCCAGCCGAACCTCCTTCCTCACATCTCGTCGACCGGACACCACCAAACTTTACGACGTTCATTCCTACTGGCGTAAGCATGCCGGCAACTTTACCACCCTCCCGCAGTACTTCAAGGATCATGGCTACCACACTGCATCTGCCGGCAAGATCTTTCATCCGGGTGAGCTTCTGGGTTAGCTATAAAGTCGGATGGAGTATGATAGGTAGGGTTCTTGATTAGCAATATAATCCAGTGGAGTGTGGTAGCCCTGATTTTTTTTTTTTTTTTTTTTTTTTTTTTTTTTTTTTTAACCCTCCAGCCCCGGCTACGCATTACATAAATATTCCCCGAAACCCGGGTGTTTTGGCCGAAAAACGTCTAGGCTAGGCTACCGTATATTTGTTATTCTGACTACTTCCCGCATTCCC
Source organism: Paralithodes platypus (assembly GCA_032716605.1). Classification (NCBI taxonomy): domain Eukaryota; kingdom Metazoa; phylum Arthropoda; class Malacostraca; order Decapoda; family Lithodidae; genus Paralithodes; species Paralithodes platypus. Next base: position 13,820,403 of record CM064528.1, on the reverse strand, counting down.
ACGCATCCCCAAGCGTAGCTGTGTTATTTACCTGTAGAATGGCGTTAAGTAGAGCTCTCTAAGTCAACTGGTTGAGTTGTAATGATGATTTCATTGGAGATAACTTTATGGCAAAAACAGCCACTTTACACTACTTTTCGATACTTAACAACAACATACAAGCACACACGAACAAGCGACGCTCTCCTTCTTGTGGCCGGAGATGCGGGGCGTCGGTCCAGCCGGCTGTTGTTTACATGCGTCGGACCGACGCCTCGCACACCAAGCTCACAGGCTTTGAGCTCATGGGTGTTAGAGCCCTTCCGGGTAGCTCGTGTATGCTTTTTTTATGGGCGTTCAAGAGCCCTTCCGGGAACAGAGGGTTAATATTAGTTTAACCAGACCACTGAGCTCCACAAAAGAACTCTCATAGGGCTGACCCGAAGGATTCGATCAAGATATATAACTAAACAAGTCAAGATAGATAGGGAAGGGCAGGAGGGGAACAAATCGAGGAAGGTGAAGACAGGCAGACATTTCTCGCCATTTCACCAGTTCAGCCGGACCACATGAGCTCCACATCAGAGCTCTTCTAGGGCAGGGCCGAAGGATGAGGCAAGAACTGCTACACTGTAACACCAACCAAGAAGTGATCAAGGGCGAAGAATGAGAGATCAGGTCGAAGGTAGAAAAAAAATAAGCGAGATGCAAAATAAAAATGCACTACTGAGGGGAATCGAGTCAGCTCGGTCGCAGCAGCGTACGAAGAGACAAATCAGGTCAGAAGCCTAATACCTAGCCAGGCCAGGGAGGCATGTTATATAGGTTGCCCGAGGACAACAAAATGGGACAATAAGAATAGAAGGGGAAAAACATAGAAAGAGGAAAGAAACACTACTCAAAATTAGTCAAGCAGACGACGAAAGCTCAAGGGGAGAGGAAGTAAAATTACCACAACATCCCCCATCAAGCTCCAGTCGCCGGCCCCGAAGCCCCCAACCGCGACAAGGAGAGTAGTACCAGGGGGGTGGTAGCCCTGAATCGCTGTAGAGTCGGATAAAGTTTGGTAGCTCTAAATCTTTCCATGGTAGGCTACTCTGAAAGACCATGTACCAAGTAGCTTTATATTAAGGCAAGCTCAGGTGGAAAGATCTTTATCCTCATTAGTTTTATCTTTGTGATTCTTGGTAGGACCAAGTACAGTGTAGTTAAGCTGTTAATAATTTTTCTTGAATTTTTTATTTTTATTTTTTTTATTTTTCCTAAATTGGTTTGGTTTATAATTTTACCTGATTACTTTACTAAATATCATTTTGACTTTCATAACCTCTCACTATACCCTACCTATCTCCAGGGAGGTGCGGCTCCTGGGACTACCTGGATGCCGGGGGATTCCCATAAAGGGCATTTTGGGGCTACTGTAATAGAACAACAACTACTACTTGCATAATTAATTAGTTTAGGATTGAGAGACGATCATTCTCAGAAAACTACTATCGGGAACCATAGCTTAATGTGCGAGAGCTGTACTGGGAGTTTAGGATTTGGAACAAGTGAAGGACGTTATGTAAAATTTGGAAGGTTGATGAACCTAACTTTCTATTAATATTTTATAATGTAAAACTTGCAAAATAAACAAACCAAAACGTATACGAACACAGTAAAAAGACAAAACAACTAATCAAAATCGCTATGTGGAAACAACGCATTAAGTAAAATTAATAATTTATTCTATCTATCTATTGCCTGACGCCGTGCTCCCCGAAGGGGTGGCCACGAACGAACCGCCCCCATGCACCTCTGTCCCCAGTCAGTCGACGCCCCTCCCCCCAACCAGCACCGCCTTCGTTCATGTACTTCCTCACTCCATCCTTCCACCTCTCATTCAGTCTACCTCTCCCTCTCTGTTCCTCCACCTCGCTCTCATACACCCTCTTAGTCATTCTCTCGCTTTCCATACGTTCCATATGGCCGAACCATCTCAAGTTGTTCCTTTTCACACTTTCCAGCACATCTACTGTACCTCCACACCACACCTCCTTCTTACTTCCTCATTTGTCTGTCTATCCCTCCATGTAACTCCGCACGCACTCCTTAAGTAATTCATTTCCACTGCTCTCACTCTTGGTCTGAGTCTCTCAACCAACATCCATGCTTCGCTTCCGTAAGTCAGTGTCGGGATTACCACACTGTCATGCAAGGACTTCTTCACTTCCATACTGACCACCCTATTTCTTGTTACTGCTTTTAGCGTTCCTACAACCCTCTTCCCCTGTTGTACCCTCTCCCGCACTTCTTCATCCATAGTCCCATCTTTACTCAACACACTGCCCAGATACTTAAAAGAGTTGACGATCTCCATAGCCTGACCGTTCAGCTTCACCTCACACTCTGTGACTTCACCCCTTTCGAAGACCATAACCTTGCTCTTCCCCGCATTTACCTTCAAATTCCGTTTTTCGCACACTGTTCCAAACTCATTTACCAGACCCTGCAACTCCCATTCATTATCACTCATCAGAACTGTATCATTCGCAAACAGCAGTATAGGTAGCTTCCACTCAATTCCCTCCCTTTTCAGCGATACAGCAACATCCACTGCTCTTGATAGTACTTCTTTCATGACTCCATCCATATATACAGTAAACAACCTCTCAATAAATACACGACAACAACGGCCACCTTTCAAAATTTCTACAGAGATAAATACATACACCCAAACACATTTGGATTGCAAAATGTTACACCAAAATACACTTTTGACGAGCTGTCTAACCTAAATGTACATAAAAGCACAGGACCAGACAAAATTCCTGCCAAATTTCTACGAGATGGAGCCATTGGTATAGCAGGCCCCCTAACCCACATCATCAACTTGTCAATTAACACCAACACTGTACCTGCTGAACTGAAGGAAGCTATTGTAACCCCTCTATTCAAGAAAGGAAATAAACTAGAAGTTGGTAACTACAGACCAGTTAGCATATTATGTATTGTATCTAAAATCCTTGAAAGAGCGGTATACACCCAAATTGAACACTACCTCAAACAAAATGATCTATTCTATAAGTTTCAATCAGGTTTCAGATGCATGTACTGGACAGACTCCTGTCTCATCCACTTAACGGATCACATTCGTAAAGAAATGTCTAAAGGTAACTACACCGGTATGGTTCTTCTTGATCTACAAAAAGCGTTTGACACAGTAGACCATGATATACTATGTAATAAACTACAAGCAATGGGCATAGGGTCTGTGAACAGGTTTAAATCTTATCTTAGTGGTAGAACCCAAAGAGTCAAAATTGACGATAATATATCTGATCCTATGCCAATTAACTGTGGGGTCCCGCAAGGAAGCATCCTTGGTCCCTTACTCTTTCTCTGTTATGTGAACGACATGGAACTGAGCGTCTCATGTAAATTATTACTGTATGCAGACGACAGCGTGCTCCTGGTTTCAGGAAAAGACCCAATAAGTATTGTCGCTTCACTTTCCAAAGAACTAGAATCATGTAGTGAATGGCTAGTGGACAATAGACTATCTCTTCACCTGGGCAAGACGGAAGCCATCTTATGTGGAACAAAACGCAAACTGAAAGACATTGTGGGCTTCTCGGTCAACTGTAATGATATTCCTATAACAACAGTGTCACAAGTTAAATATCTCGGACTAAAACTGGACGTGAGTTTGTCAGGTGAAACAATTTTGGAATCTATCCTGAGTAAGTGTAGAGCACGTATAAAATACCTGTATAGACAGGTGGGATGCTTGCCCGCGGCGACCAAAAAGACCCTCTGCCAAGCGCTTGTTCAATGTCATTTTGACTATTCTGTGTCATCCTGGTACTCTGCATCATCTAAAATTCTAAATCAGCACAGCACAAACTTCAGGTCACTCAAAATAAAATGGCTAGGTTCATGCTGAACCTAGGACCCAGATCACATGTTGGCCAGGAACAACTTCAGTCACTAGGTATGCTCAATGTCGCTGACAGGGCCAAACAAATCAGGCTCACTAATGCCTTCAAAATTTTCTATGACAGAGCTCCAGAGTACCTAAAGAATGATTTTGTTAAAGCAAATGAGAGGAGTGGACATAATACAAGAAACAGGATGTTTAATTTTAAGGTCCCGAGAATCCAAGGACAAGGTAAGCAAACATTCTTCTTCACCGCCATCAAAAACTGGAACGACCTACCCCAGTCAGTCCGTGAAAAGAGAACACTGTATTCCTTCAGACGTAGCCTGAAGGAACACCTGAACCGGACAGCTGCGAGAAGGGAGCACCAAGCTTATGTCTACTACTAAATGCGACATAAGAGATAGACAAACCAAACTGAAATGATTACTGATTACGGATTACTGATATTTACTATAGGATGCAAGGTATCTTAAAATAACCCCCTAGAAATACTTTCTCTAAAGTATCTATTTCTTTATCCTCCCCATTTTCCCCAGCTAACCTAATCCCACAAGGACCCCAATGGAAATACGCCTAACGGCCTTATTGGGCTATCCTTAGTTGGAATTATGCAAGGCTGGTACATGTCATATTTGTAACAAACTATGTGGTACCAACTCTGTAAATTGCTAACTGAATAAATATTATTATTATTATTATTATTATTATTATTATTATTATTATTATTATTATTATTATTATTATTAACAACCACAGGGACATCACACACCCCTGTTTCAAACCAACATTCAGGTCAAAGAACTCGCTCTGCTCACTCTCCACACGTACTGCCGCCTTTGCACCCTCATACATGCTCTTCACTGCTTTCAGCAACTTGCCCTCTACTCCGTATATTCTAACTACTTTCCACAAACCTTCTCTATCCACTCTGTCATAGGCCTTCTGCAAGTCCATAAAGGCAACATACACCTTCTGTTTCTTCTCCAGATACTTCTCCACAACACAATTCAGGGTAAAAATCTGATCTAAACATCCTCTTCCCTTCCTAAAAACCTCCCTGCTCGTCGCCTATCCATTTCTCCGTACTCACTCTCACTCTCTCAATCACTACCGTACTATATACCTTCCCTACTACGCTTAGAAGACATATTCCTCGGTGGTTACCACACACTCCTCTTTCCCCTTTGCCCTTATATAGGGGGACTATTATGCCAGTCTTCCAGTCATCGGGTGCACTCCCCTTCTCCCATGCTAGTTTGCACATTTTCCATACCCATTCTATCACTATCTCACCACCATACCTCAACATTTCCCCATACACTCCATCTGTTCCTGGTGCTTTCCCCAACTTCACTCTTTTCATGGCTTCCCACACTTCTGACCTCCTGATCCCCACCTCCTCCTCCACTACTTCTCTTCTTCTCCCTCCCATACCATATCCAGCTATGTTTGCTGGCTCTTCATTCCTTACATTTAGCAACTCATTGAAGTACTCCCTCCATCTTTCGACTCTCTTGCTTCTCGGCTAGCATTATCCCATTCTTATCTTTCACACCCTTACTGTTTCCCTTGCTACCTTCCCTAACTTTCTTGACTTCTTTCCAGAACAGTTTCTTACTCTCCCTCCATTTTACACTCAGATTCCTTCCAAATTCCTCATCTACTCTTCTCTTACTTTCCTTCACTACTCTCTTCACCACCCTCTTACTCTCCACGTACCTCGCTCGTTTCTGTCTCTCGAAATCTTCATTCCCTCTACTACCCAACCACTCTCTATATGCTTTCTTCTTTTCTTCCACAGCTATTCTTACCTCTTCTGTCCACCATGCTGTACCTTTCACTCCCCTCCCTCTTCTCCTCACTCCACACACCTCCTCACATGCTGCACAGATCTCATCCTTAAACACCTTGCTCATCTCCTCCACTTCCTCCATAACTTCCAGGTCGAACCCACCTAGTCATCTTTCCACTGCTCTCCTGTACTCCTCCCTGACTTCCTCCCCCTGCAACCTCTCCACCCCCCTCACCATTCCACCCTCCTCTCGCCTCCCTCCAGCTCTCCTCACCCAATTCTTTTGTATCCTAACCTTAGCTACCACTACATAATGATCAGACAGACCCCCTCCAATACCCATATACACCCTAGCATCCATCACAGATTTCTTCATTCGTTCATCCACACATACATAATCAATCAATGACTTTCGTTCCACCACTGTCTTATCCTTCATCGTCAACATCCGTTTCCATGTGTACCTGTGGATCATTCTGTGTCGGAAGAAGGTGTTGGCTATCCACAGCCTCCTCCCCACACATACGTCCACAAGTGCACTACCATTCCCATTCACCTCTGATGGTACCCCCCACCCTCCCACCACTCCCTCAACTTTCCTATCACCCACCTTACCATTCATATCCCCAATCAGAAATATTCTTTCGTTCTTGTCAAACTTCTCCAGGCACGCCTCCACATTCATCCAGAACTTCTCTTTCTTTCTTTCAAGTATATCCTCTGTCGGGGCATACACGCATACAATCACCCACGTTTGTATTCCTACTTTCATTCTCACCCACACAATCCTTGAACCCACAGACCCATACTCTCTTACACATTCCTTCCATTTGCTTTTTTTTTTTTTTTTTTTTTTTTTTTTTTTTTAAAGAGAGAATGAACGGAGGAAGGAAAAACACAGATAAAACAAAAAGGTCCATGTGCCTAAAGGCATCCTCCATTCATAAAATGTTTGTAACAACTGGATTTAAACATTTGTAGATTGTAAGTTTGTGGAAAGCAATTAGAGGGAAGTGAATTCCAAAGAGTAGTAGCTCTGGGGATAAATGAATTCTGATAAGCAGAAGTTCTGCATTGTGGAGGAGAAAGTGTAAATTCATGGGCTCTCTCAGCTGCCCTAGTTCTACGGGGAAAGATGTGGAGAGGCGGCACAATTGAAGCAAGTTCCTCGGAACAATTGCTGTGAAAATATCTAGAATAATGCAAGGGATGCAACGTTTCTTCGTATGGATAATGTAGGAAGGTCCTGTGTGATTGCAGGGTTATTGATTAATCTAATAGCTTTATTTTGAATTTTGTCCAACTGCCTCAATGCAACCACTCCACTTCCACCCCACAGAGGTGAACAGTAATCCATCTGAAAACGCACATGACTTTTATATATCACGGCCAACTGCTCGTCAGTGAAGAATTCTCGAACTCTGTACAGGAGTCCCAGTTTTTTAGAGGCATTCTTAGCAATGCTTCTAACATAATGTGTCCAGCTCAAGTTAGTAGTTAATGTTACACCGAGAATGTCAATACTAGGGGAAGTGGGAATATTTACATCATTAAAAAATATATGGGAGTCAGTGAGATTCTGTCGGTTAGAAAATTGAATGTATTTGGTTTTCTGTGCATTAAAGGAAACTAGATTCTTTTGTCCCCATCCATTAATTCTAGAAAGGTCCTGGTTCAGAGAAATTGCAGTGTTTATTTTTGAATTTATAAGATCGGGTTGGGTGAAAGAATTGGTAAATGTGAAGGAACTGTGGAGTGTTGAGTCATCTGCATAGGAATGTATTGGATTATGAGTGGTAGATATGAGATCATTGATATGAATGAGGAACAGAATTGGGGCCAAAACTGATCCCTGGGGAACACCAGCATTTATTGAGTGAAATTGAGAATAAAGGCCATCTACCATTACACGTATTTTTCTGTTATGAAGATAAGAAGAAATTAGTGGAACTAGTGATGCTAGGCCGTAGTGTGACATCTTTGACAATAAGGATTGATGCCAGACTCTATCAAATGCCTTTGATATATCCAGTGCTATTGTATGTGTTTCACCATGTTGGTCTGTAGCTTGGTTGATTTGATGCGTAAGAAGGCAAAGCATGTCTGCAGTTGATCGACATCGTCTAAAACCATATTGCCTATCACTGATTAATTTATTATTCTCAAGATGCTTAATTATGTGATTATTTAATATAATTTCAAAGACTTTACCAAGAGTGGAAGTTATAGCTATTGGTCTGTAGTTTGATGGATCTGAAGAGGCACCTTTTTTAGGAACTGGATGGATGTTTGCTTCTTTCCAGGGTACTGGGAAGCATGAGGTATGAGTACACAGACGGAAAAATTTTGCCAATACAGGAGCGAGCACCAAGGAGCAATTCTTAAGTACTATTGGAGGAATTTCATCTGGACCAGGAGCCTTATCTACTGAGAGATTCTGCAAAATAGTTGTGACATGTCTGGTGTGGATCTTAAGTGAGGGAATTTCAGGCGAATTAAAATTAAGTACAGGGACATCTTGATTTATTTCATCTAAGGTTGAGTTGGTGGAGAAAATATCCGCAAGAAGGTTAGCTTTACCTCGTGGGTCACTTACAAGATTGCCAGTCGGAGATTTTAATGGTGGAATGGATGAAGCAGTAGTGAAGTTGGATTTAAATGAGTTAAGAGTAGACCAAAATATTTTGTTATCATTTGGATTATTTAGAAGTTTATTTGCCTGCTTGTGGAGAAAGTTTGATTTAGTTAGGTTTAATACAGTTTTGGCATGATTTCTGATGTTTCTAAAGTAATTAAAGGCTTCATGAGTTTTTGATCTTGTGTATGCATTGTAGGCTATTGCTTTTTGTTCAGTTACTCTAGCACAATTATGGTCAAACCATTTAGGTGAATTAGATCTTTTACTGTACTTTTGATGAGGAATAAAAGTTTCCATTCCAATTTTTACAAAATCTAAATACAAACAAACATGCACCTTCTCTCGCTGTTCCTTCACTCACTCCAGCACACACACCCATTCCACACTCCCACTCTTTCACATCTGAACCTTTCCATTTGGTCTCTGTCATTCCACATACATCCAGCCTGACATTCAGTAACACTTCCAGAACCTCTCTCTCTTTTGTGCCATCATTCATGCCACTAACATTCCACGTAGCCATTCTCAGAATGTCCGAAGGTATGTCCTTAGTCGGTCGTGGTTCGTCAACGTAGGTTCCGTCCGCATCCGAGGCTGTTCGTTCGTTTTTCTTGGCTTAGATATTTTTTCCGGGTGGGGGTCGCAAGCCCACCGACCCCAACCTCTTTAGTCGCCTCCTACGACACGCAGAAGGCACGTGGGGCATATTCTATTCCCTAACCCCCAGGGGGGGTTATTCTATCTATCTATCTATCTATTGCCTGATGCCGTGATCCCCGAAGGGGTGGCCACGAACGAACCGCCCCCATGCACCTCTGTCCCCAGTCAGTCGACGCCCCTCCCCCCAACCAGCACCGCCTTCGTTCATGTACTTCCTCACTCCATCCTTCCACCTCTCATTCGGTCTACCTCTCCCTCTCTGTCCCTCCACCTCGCTCTCGTACACGCTCTTAGTCATTCTCTCGCTTTCCATACGTTCCATATGGCCGAACCATCTTAAGTTGTTCCTTTTCACACTTTCCAGCACATCTACCTCCACACCACACCTTCTTCTTACTTCCTCATTAGTCTGTCTATCCCTCCATGTAACTCCGCACGCACTCCTTAAGTAATTCATTTCCACTGCTCTCACTCTTGGTCTGAGTCTCAACCAACGTCCATGCTTCGCTTCCGTAAGTCAGTGTCGGGATTACCACACTGTCATGCAAGGACTTCTTCACTTCCATACTGACCACCCTATTTCTTGTTACCGGTACTGCTTTTAGCGTTCCTACAACCCTCTTCCCCTGTTGTACCCTCTCCCGCACTTCTTCATCCATAGTCCCATCTTTACTCAACACACTGCCCAGATACTTAAAAGAGTTGACGATCTCCATAGCCTGACCGTTCACCTTCACCTCACACTCTGTGACTTCACCCCTTTCGAAGACCATAACCTTGCTCTTCCCCGCATTTACCTTCAAATTCCGTTTTTCGCACACTGTTCCAAACTCATTTGCCAGACCCTGCAACTCCCATTCATTATCACTCATCAGAACTGTATCATCTGCAAACAGCAGTATAGGTAGCTTCCACTCAATTCCCTCCCTTTTCAGCGATACACCAACATCCACTGCTCTTGATAGTATTTCTTTCATGACTCCATCCATATATACAGTAAACAACCACGGGGACATCACACACCCCTGTTTCAAACCAACATTCAGGTCAAAGAACTCGCTCTGCTCACTCTCCACACGACTGCTGCCTTTGCACCCTCATACATGCTCTTCACTGCTTTCAGCAACTTGCCCTCTACTCCTTATATTCTAAGTACTTTCCACAAACCTTCTCTATCCACTCTGTCATAGGCCTTCTCCAAGTCCATAAAGGCAACATACACCTTTTGTTTCTTCTCCAGATATTTCTCCACAACACAATTCAGGGTAAAAATCTGATCTACACATCCTCTTCCCTTCCTAAAACCTCCCTGCTCGTCGCCTATCCATTTCTCCGTTCTCACTCTCACTCTCTCAATCACTACCCTACTGTATACCTTCCCTACTACGCTTAGAAGACATATTCCTCGGTGGTTACCACACACTCCTCTTTCCCCTTTGCCCTTATATAGGGGGACTATTATGCCAGTCTTCCAGTCATCGGGTGCACTCCCCTTCTCCCATGCTAGTTTGCACATTTTCCATACCCATTCTATCACTATCTCACCACCATACCTCAACATTTCCCCACACACTCCATCTGTTCCTGGTGCTTTCCCCAACTTCACTCTTTTCATGGCTTCCCACACCTCCTCCTCCACTACTTCTCTTCTTCTCCCTCCCATACCATATCCAGCTACAGGTATGTTTGCTGGCTCTTCATTCCTTACATTTAGCAACTCATTGAAGTACTCCCTCCATCTTTTGACTCTCTCTTGCTTCTCGGGTTATTAATAATTATTAATAATTATTAAAATTATTAATAATTATTAAGATTAAGAAGTTTGATTAATGTAGCTTAAGAGTAATACTATTTAAAATGTACATTGCTTAAGCGTTGTTTTCACATTGCGATTTTGATTACTGTAGTTTTGTCTTTTTACTGTGTTCGTCCAAGTTTTGGTTTATTTGTTTTGCAAGTTTTACATTAATATCTTAGGCTCTTAGCTAATATTAGTGTCTGAACTGATATTGTTTGCAGGCATTGTGAGCAACCACAGTGACGACCAACCTTACAGCTGGTCAGAAGAGCCCTACCACCCCCCCACACAAGCTCACAAGATGGACCCAGTGTGTCTTGGGGCTGACGGATCCCTGCACACCAGCATATACTGTCCAGTCCAGGTAATACTGAACTGCATATTAAATTGTAAAACTTGCAAAATAAACAAACCAAAACATGGACAAAGACAATATAAAGGCAAAAGAACTAATCAAAATCGCTGTGGAAACAACCCTTGAGCAAAATAAAATTATAAAATAAAAGAACACAATCATTACAGAGGAGTGCTATAATAGTAACAACCAAAAGAAATGTTAAATAAAACATAATTTGAGACAGAGTCTCCATTCGGGAATGTTTTGATGCTTAGCTTCTTGTTGGTAATTATCTGTCTATGTCAGATGCCTTGATCCCCTATGGTGTAACCACAAATTACAGTAATTGCATCCATCCATAAATTACAGGCTCGCTATCATTCGCCAGGAAAAAATCGACCCCTATATGACACAAAAAGTCTTAATGTTGACAAAGAAATGGGGCGAAAGGTCATAAAATCGCCGAACTAATGCGATAAATTTCTTAAAATCTAAAAAAAACAATGGAGCTAATTACGAGGGTGAAGGGAGTCCCAAAAAATGACTCATCTCCCCTCAACCCAAACAAAATATTATACAAATAATAATTCATATACAGTGTCTATCTATCTTATCTATCTATTGCCCGACGCCGTGATCCCCGAGGGGTGTACTTATAGTTATGTTCCTCAAAAACAAGACTTTAAATGAAGTAACATTGAATCTGACTCGGTGACAGGTTGAGGAGCAGCCGGGAGGGAGCCTGCCGGATATAGAGACCACTACGTTTGCTGTGCGATGGCTTAAACGGAGAGCAGCGCAGAACCTCGAAAAAAAATCACAACAACATCTCAGCTGACCCGTTCTTCTTGGCCGTGGGGTATCATAAGCCTCACATACCCCTTAAGTTCCCAGCACAGTTTCTAGGTTGGTAGATTTTGTAATTCCTGTACGCTGGTCTTCTCTTCTTTTCTATTTATTAGCTGGTGGGAATTTGATTTGTTCCCATCTAATCATTCAGCAATTACTGTATAATATTTTATCACCAGAGACGTTATTCTTTGTGAAAACTTTACATTAATAGGATACAGACATAGTACGCCTAGTAACCCTAGTTTCTTATTTTTCCATTGATTGTCGAGAAATCGGCTGCTAATTGAGTAAACTTTTTGCCAGGTCGGGGCTGTTCGGCCAGGCAGCTTAGGGAACAACAACAACAACAACTTTTTGCCAGGTTGAATAAAATTGAGTATAGGTCGTGTATTGTCTACTTGTATATTGTCATATATCCATTACATTTGTTATACTGTACAGTAGTAATAACTTTCACTGTGTGGGAGTTAAAAAAATCTGGTATTTCTGGAAGTTTGGAACAGATCAGGTCATTCAAATAATGAAGTGATAATCCGAACCCCTGAAGCACTTGCACTTGCAGTCTCTGTAACTACACCAGCCATAACAGTGCTACAACAAGACATAATAAGACTCTACTGTAAATTTGGTACAACACTGCCCCACCATGCAAACACTGTGGCTAACAGTGGTGTAGCACCAAACAGTGCCTAGGTAAGACAAGTAGAGTCCCCTGTGGCACCTATGAGTGCCCCACCAGCCTCGGCAGTGCTATACCTAGACAACACCATTATCAAGGCTATATTATGGCTGTAGGTCCACAAGTCTACCTCCATCCTCCTAATTAGTCGCCTTGTTCAATACCCAGTAGGATGTGTGATGCATATTCTTGTTTTCCTCGATCATACGGTAAAGGCCCCTTTAGCCCCTTGGGGATACTGTAGTATGACCGTATGTAGGTATTTGTCATTATATTTGTTTACTTTTAGCTTGGTCACTCGGGTTCTATCTAAAAGAAGAGAAGTAAAGTTTAGACCAGATACCTAGTGCGAAAGTTGCAGGTTTACAAGTATTTTTTCTCATTATAACTTCATGTTCTTCCCTGCCAGATCTGTATCCCATCTCCTCCGTGCCTCTGGCCCCGAACCCTCACCTCCCCTCGGGCCTCCCTCCTGTAGCGTGGAACCCCTGGAACGACCTCAGGTGGCGGGCGGACATTAAAGCCCTCAACATCTCCTTCCCCTATGGTCCCATGCCCGATGACTATGCCAGGTGAGTATTGTACTATTCTAGGTTAGTTAGTTATTCTTAGGTTAGTTACCTTTAACCGTCCTGGTGGTGTAATGGTTAAGGTGGCAAAAATATGTGTGTGATAACCCGGGTTCGAATCCCGGTGGATCATATATACTTGAATTAATTTCATTGGGGGTGTGGTGGTGAGATTAATAAAAATAATATTATTAGTAGGTTTAGGGATATTTCTTCGAGAGGCCGGTCTATATGATCTGTGCCCCATGAATATTCTTTCCTCTCACTTAAACAGTAGGCTACCATAGTGCGGTTGGGAATTTGAACATGATTAGATTAATATCCAGTATTCGAGAATGGATAATATCGTAGGCGTGTGCATAAACCTTTAACCGTCCTGGTGGTGTAATGGTTAAGGTGGCAAAAATATGTGTGTGATAACCCGGGTTCGAATCCCGGTGGATCATATATACTTGAATTAATTTCATTACGGGTGTGGTGGTGAGATTAATAATAATTATTATTAGTAGGTTTAGGGATATTTCTTCGAGAGGCCGGTCTATATGATCTGTGCCCCATGAATATTCTTTCCTCTCACTTAAACAGTAGGCTACCATAGTGCGGTTGGGAATATGAACATGATTAGATTAATATCCAGTATTCGAGAATGGATAATAAGTCGTAGGCGTGTGCATAAACCTTTAACCGTCCTGGTGGTGTAATGGTTAAGGTGGCAAAAATATGTGTGTGATAACCCGGGTTCGAATCCCGGTGGATCATATATACTTGAATTAATTTCATTGGGGGTGTGGTGGTGAGATTAATAAAAATAATATTATTAGTAGGTTTAGGGATATTTCTTCGAGAGGCCGGTCTATATGATCTGTGCCCCATGAATATTCTTTCCTCTCACTTAAACAGTAGGCTACCATAGTGCGGTTGGGAATATGAACATGATTAGATTAATATCCAGTATTCGAGAATGGATAATAAGTCGTAGGCGTGTGCATAAACCTTTAACCGTCCTGGTGGTGTAATGGTTAAGGTGGCAAAAATATGTGTGTGATAACCCGGGTTCGAATCCCGGTGGATCATATATACTTGAATTAATTTCATTGGGGGTGTGGTGGTGAGATTAATAAAAATAATATTATTAGTAGGTTTAGGGATATTTCTTCGAGAGGCCGGTCTATATGATCTGTGCCCCATGAATATTCTTTCCTCTCACTTAAACAGTAGGCTACCATAGTGCGGTTGGGAATATGAACATGATTAGATTAATATCCAGTATTCGAGAATGGATAATAAGTCGTAGGCGTGTGCATAAACCTTTAACCGTCCTGGTGGTGTAATGGTTAAGGTGGCAAAAATATGTGTGTGATAACCCGGGTTCGAATCCCGGTGGATCATATATACTTGAATTAATTTCATTGGGGGTGGTGGTGAGATTAATAAAATAATATTATTAGTAGGTTTAGGGATATTCTTCGAGAGGCCGGTCTATATGATCTGTGCCCCATGAATATTCTTTCCTCTCACTTAAACAGTAGGCTACCATAGTGCGGTTGGGAATATGAACATGATTAGATTAATATCCAGTATTCGAGAATGGATAATAAGTCGTAGGCGTGTGCATAAACCTTTAACCGTCCTGGTGGTGTAATGGTTAAGGTGGCAAAAAATGTGTGTGATAACCCGGGTTCGAATCCCGGTGGATCATATATACTTGAATTAATTTCATTGGGGGTGTGGTGGTGAGATTAATAAAAATAATATTATTAGTAGGTTTAGGGATATTTCTTCGAGAGGCCGGTCTATATGATCTGTGCCCCATGAATATTCTTTCCTCTCACTTAAACAGTAGGCTACCATAGTGCGGTTGGGAATATGAACATGATTAGATTAATATCCAGTATTCGAGAATGGATAATAAGTCGTAGGCGTGTGCATAAACCTTTAACCGTCCTGGTGGTGTAATGGTTAAGGTGGCAAAAATATGTGTGATAACCCGGGTTCGAATCCCGGTGGATCATATATACTTGAATTAATTTCATTGGGGGTGTGGTGGTGAGATTAATAAAAATAATATTATTAGTAGGTTTAGGGATATTTCTTCGAGAGGCCGGTCTATATGATCTGTGCCCCATGAATATTCTTTCCTCTCACTTAAACAGTAGGCTACCATAGTGCGGTTGGGAATATGAACATGATTAGATTAATATCCAGTATTCGAGAATGGATAATAAGTCGTAGCGGTGTGGATAAACCTTTAACCGTCCTGGTGGTGTAATGGTTAAGGTGGCAAAAATATGTGTGTGATAACCCGGGTTCGAATCCCGGTGGATCATATATACAGTAAACTTCCGTTAATCCGAAGGGCAGCGGACCGGCTCTCGTTCGGATTAGTGGATTTTTCGGATTATCGGACTTTACCCCTATGAACCTGTGTATGACGAAAACATTGAGACATTAGGCCACCCAAATGACACAATGGTGCACACACACATATCATATGTTCATGAAATCACTTCAAAAGTTTACCATTGTCATTGTAGCCTATTAACTACTTCAAAACATTCAGATTAATGGCCAAAGGAATCTGCTGATATAAACGTCTTCTTCTTCTTCCGTCTACTAGCGAGTTTGTCTTGCTCTTGAAGATCAGATGTGGTTCGGGAAGTAATGCCTTAACAACGGCACTTCCCTGAGAGGTTCTTGTAATTTTCCTTTTGTGATTTTCCTTTTGTGACGTGCTCTGTTATATTATATTGTATTGAAAGCACCCTTGTCTTGTTGTCTTGAAAGCACCCTTGGGATGCTCCGATCACTGAACTATAAATAGTAGCGTATCGGAACATCCAAAGGTGCGTTTTCAAGCTCAAGACTAATACGTCCAAAGGTGCATTTTCAAGCTCAAGACTGAATGCGCTTGCCGAAAATGCGGTGCAAGCCAGTAGCGCATCGGAGCGTCCCAAGGATGCGTTCAAGAGCAAAACAAACTCTCTAGCAGACGATGTGGAAGAAGAAGAAGACGAAGGTGTTTACGATTATATCAGTAGCTTCCTTTGACCATTAATCTGAATGTTTTGAAGTAGATAATAGGCTACAATGACAATGGTAAACTTTTAAAGTGAATTCATGAACATATGATATGTGTGTGCTCCATTATGTGTCATTTGAGTGGCCTAATGCCTCAAAAAGGGGACTTTGGAACTTCTTGAAAGGTGCGTTTTCAAGCTCAAGACTGAATGCGCTTGCAGAAAATGCGGTGCAAGCCAGTAGCGCATCGGAGCGTCCCAAGGATGCGTTCAAGAGCAAAACAAACTCTCTAGCAGACGATGTGGAAGAAGAAGAAGACGAAGGTGTTTACGATTATATCAGTAGCTTCCTTTGACCATTAATCTGAATGTTTTGAAGTAGATAATAGGCTACAATGACAATGGTAAACTTTTAAAGTGAATTCATGAACATATGATATGTGTGTGCTCCATTATGTGTCATTTGAGTGGCCTAATGCCTCAAAAAGGGGACTTTGGGACTTCTTGAAATTCGGACCATCGGGTGAATTCGGATTTGGCCTCAAATTGAAAAATTCGGACTATTGGGAGATTCGAATCATCGGTCGTCGGATTAACGGACTTTTACTGTACTTGAATTAATTTCATTGGGGGTGTGGTGGTGAGATTAATAAAAATAATATTATTAGTAGGTTTAGGGATATTTCTTCGAGAGGCCGGTCTATATGATCTGTGCCCCATGAATATTCTTTCCTCTCACTTAAACAGTAGGCTACCATAGTGCGGTTGGGAATATGAACATGATTAGATTAATATCCAGTATTCGAGAATGGATAATAAGTCGTAGGCGTGTGCATAAACCTTTAACCGTCCTGGTGGTGTAATGGTTAAGGTGGCAAAAATATGTGTGTGATAACCCGGGTTCGAATCCCGTGGATCATATATACTTGAATGTCATGGGTGTGGGTGAGATTAATAAAATAATATTATTATAGTTTAGGGATATTTCTTCGAGAGGCCGGTCTATATGATCTGTGCCCCATGAATATTCTTTCCTCTCACTTAAACAGTAGCTACCATAGTTGGGAATATGAACATGATTAGATTAATATCCAGTATTCGAGAATGGATAATAAGTCGTAGGCGTGTGCATAAACCTTTAACCGTCCTGGTGGTGTAATGGTTAAGGTGGCAAAAATATGTGTGTGATAACCCGGGTTCGAATCCCGGTGGATCATATATACTTGAATTAATTTCATTGGGGGTGTGGTGGTGAGATTAATAAAAATAATATAATAGCAGTCTGTAGTAAGTCAGTCAATACACATACATACCATATATTAAAATTAATAATGAACTCCCCAACAGTCTTGATACAATCCCAGCCACAAATACAATCCCCTCATGGTCAAGTTCCAAGGCAAGAGACCACACTTGAAGTTAGCCAGGCGAGGAACACACTTAAGAAGAGAATGTGGTCATAATCCATAGGAAAAATACATGCATACAAATTTAATGACTGCTTCATCCACAGAAAGTGTGGTTCAGTCTTTTTACTGTAGTATAGTACAATGAAGTCTTCCCACAACACTGCCCATCCATGTCATCACTATGGCTGATGATGGTATAGCACTAACAGTGCTCAGCAAGACTCAACAAAGTATCCCTGCAGCATGTGCACCTGCAGTATCTGCACCACACCAGCATTAACCAAATGTTGAGGTATGGTGGTGAGATAGTGATAGAATGGGTATGGAAAATGTGCAAACTAGCATGGGAGAAGGGGAGTGCACCCGATGACTGGAAGACTGGCATAATAGTCCCCCTATATAAGGGCAAAGGGGAAAGAGGAGTGTGTGGTAACCACCGAGGAATATGTCTTCTAAGCGTAGTAGGGAAGGTATACAGTAGGGTAGTGATTGAGAGAGTGAGAGTGAGAACGGAGAAATGGATAGGCGACGAGCAGGGAGGTTTTAGGAAGGGAAGAGGATGTGTAGATCAGATTTTTACCCTGAATTGTGTTGTGGAGAAGTATCTGGAGAAGAAACAAAAGTGTATGTTGCCTTTATGGACTTGGAGAAGGCCTATGACAGAGTGGATAGAGAAGGTTTGTGGAAAGTACTTAGAATATACGGAGTAGAGGGCAAGTTGCTGAAAGCAGTGAAGAGCATGTATAAGGGTGCAAAGGCGGCAGTACGTGTGGAGAGTGAGCAGAGCGAGTTCTTTGACCTGAATGTTGGTTTGAAACAGGGGTGTGATGTCCCCGTGGTTGTTTACTGTATATATGGATGGAGTCATGAAAGAAATACTATCAAGAGCAGTGGATGTTGGTGTATCGCTGAAAAGGGAGGGAATTGATGGAAGCTACCTATACTGCTGTTTGCGGATGATACAGTTCTGATGAGTGATAATGAATGGGAGTTGCAGGGTCTGGTAAATGAGTTTGGAACAGTGTGCGAAAAACGGAATTTGAAGGTAAATACGGGGAAGAGCAAGGTTATGGTCTTCGAAAGGGGTGAAGTCACAGAGTGTGAGGTGAAGCTGAACGGTCAGGCTATGGAGATCGTCAACTCTTTTAAGTATCTGGGCAGTGTGTTGAGTAAAGATGGGACTATGGATGAAGAGGTGCGGGAGAGGGTACAACAGGGGAAGAGGGCTGTAGGAACGCTAAAAGCAGTAACAAGAAATAGGGTGGTCAGTATGGAAGTGAAGAAGTCCTTGCATGACAGTGTGGTAATCCCGACACTGACTTACGGAAGCGAAGCATGGACGTTGGTTGGAGACTCAGACCAAGAGTGAGAGCAGTGGAAATGAATTACTTAAGGAGTGCGTGCGGAGTTACATGGAGGGATAGACAGACTAATGAGGAAGTAGAAGGAGGTGTGGTGTGGAGGTAGATGTGCTGGAAAGTGTGAAAAGGAACAACTTGAGATGGTTCGGCCATATGGAACGTATGGAAAGCGAGAGAATGACTAAGAGGGTGTACGAGAGCGAGGTGGAGGGACAGAGGGGGAGAGGTAGACCGAATATGAGGTGGAAGGATGGAGTGAGGAACTACATGAACGAAGGCGGTGCTGGTTGGGGGGAGGGGCGTCGACTGACTGGGGACAGAGGTGCATGGGGGCGGTTCGTTCGTGGCCACCCCTTCGGGGATCACGGCGTCAGGCAATAGATAGATAGATAGATAGACAACCAGGCAGTAATAAGAAATCCGTGTAGACTGACTGCAGCACCAAAATGGCAGGCTTACCGCATCCTTATGCCAGAGAGAGAAAGGCCAGTGGGCTGTGAGAGTGAGGAGGCAGCGGGAAACCATGGGGTACACCATTATAGCCCCAGTGCCTTCACCACTTTCGATAACTGAAGATAGACAAAAAAATATGAAAACAAGTTAGTCGGATCTTGCTATGGGAAGTAGAGGACACCAACCCTCACTCAGATAGATCAAGCCCACCTCATCAATCAATAATTTATTTTAAAAACCCTAGATACATGACCACATGACAGGCATGCATGCATGTGTAGGCCCTGGTCACACAAAGGTGGCTTTGGAAACAGAAGGGTTATCCCCAACTGTAACACAGACCACATTAGCACCTCCAAGAACCATATGAGACTGCTGGGAGCAGAACACTGCTCCCAACTACAGGGCCGTACATCCTTATTGGCACCCCAGGCTATATTGTCTACCACCTTGATGTGATGCTTTAAGGTGTAACAGGTCATTGATCTTACACACTTTCCAGCAAAAATTGCATTCTCTGACCAACACTTTGGCCACAGAATATGGATGATTGGCATCCCCACCTACCAAATCTAAGGGCGGGTGCCCAACCCCGAAAGGGGTTCAAATAGGGGAGCTATCCCCCCGCCAAAGGCGGCTTTCTAGGGCCTTTCCTAGCTGATGCTGAGAGGATTGGGTTCTAGTCATGTGGTGATGGGCTGGTCTATCAGAGTGAGAACTGAGCGATCTCTGCCATACCCATAGCTTACTCTGACTGTTCCTTTAACTTATATATTTTCTAGATCTCAAGTGACGGCGTCTCTTCCGTGGATTGACCTCTCAATCTACCAAGATTGGAAGCCAAAGCATCACATTTTTCCCTTGCCCCTCAACTTTCTCTTCATAATTGCTGAGGGGCACAGGGCCCTGGGTGGGGCTTTGGTGTCCCGGGCGTTTCTGCACCCTCCTCAGCTCCCCGCCATGGAGTGGCTTCGGTCACCCAGGCTTTATTGTGGTCGGCAGGGAGGGTTCTGTGGGGGCGCTCGGTTATGGCCTTGGAATTGCTCGGGGCCTTGGGGCTGTTCGGCCAGGCAGCTTGGGGAACAACAACAACAACAACCAAATCTAAATCTAAAGTTGCTAAATGGGAAAAGTAATAGAATAGTTTAACCAGATCACAGAACAAAGGAATTTATGCTCACTTCTTTATCCTGACTTAAGATCAATTTTAAAATGTATGAAAATTACTTAAGGTTGGGAAAAATATTGCATGTATAGCTGTATAGTAGAGTATATTGTAAGTTAATACAATGCTACCTCACTTACAGGTATATCAGACAAGGTTACTATGCAGCCACCACCTACACTGACTCTCTGATTGGTGATGTACTGGAGACTATCAACTCACTCTTTCCTGATACCATCATTGCCTTTATTGGAGACCACGGTAAGTTTGGAATGGACGTTACTGTATTTATGTAGATTTTTTTTTAGATGGGAGATTTTTAGATACAAGAAGTGCTTCTATTTTAATGTTATTGGAGCTCTCAGTAACTTTTTTGTCAACACTTCCTGATACAAACACTGATTTTATTGGAGACTACGGTTAGTGTGGAATCTGTGGATGCACTCTACTGTGGTAATAAGATAGATGAAGTGTAGAGAATATAGGTAGTGGAGGTTCTTAGTTAGTTATAAGGTAGATGAAGTGTAGAGGATATACAGTACAAAGGAGTACAAAGGAGTACAAAGGAGTACAAAGGAAATCAAGCAACAACAGATCTAGTGACCCTTCTAGGTTGCTTGTCCTCCAAAACACTGAGGATCAAGTGTCCAAACAGTGGTTTAGAGTGGGTAAGGGAACATTGGAAAGGGAATTACTGCCCTGGAACTAATGTCCGTGGCAGGATTAGGAAGTTAGTAGGGGACAGATGGGTTAGTAACTGAGGGGGGGATAAAATAAAGTTATTCATTTACAAACGCAGTCAGTCGCGGGTTTGATGCGAGATATTTGTCTAGGCGGAGTTTAAATGAATCAACGGTGATGCAGTCTATAACGTTTCGGGGAAGCCCATTCCACAAGTTGACAACTCGATTGAAGAAGAAATTCTTAGATTCGTGTGAGTTAAAAGATTTACCAATAATTGCAACCGTTTCCCCGCGTGTAATTAGATTGGTCGATAGTGAAGTACTTACTACAGTTCATATTGTCGATGCCTTTGATGATTTTGAACACTTGAATTAAGTCACCTCTTAATCTGCGCTGGGTTAAAGGAAATAGATTTATTCTCTAAGACGCTCTTCGTATGGTTTGTTCTTTAGGCTAGGTATCATTTGGTAACTCTACGTTGAACTCGTTCTAGCTTTGTTTATCTTTTGGTATAAGGGCACCAAGATGAACGCAGTATTCCAGAGAGGGCGGACTAATGATTGTAAAGGGTTAGGATAACTTCTTTGGATTTATGCTCAAATGACCTGCCTATAAAGCCAATTTTTTGTTTGCTTCTTAAAGGGCTGCGGGAGACTCTTAAGAGTTCCCCCGCACTGCGGGAAGACTCTTAAGAGACACAGAAAACTAAAATCAACTTTTGACATCGAAAAAAAAAAAAAAAATTATATTTTTTTTTTTTTATTTTTTTTTTGGCCCCTGGGCCATGCAAAATCTCAGTCCTCTACCTCCCCTCCTTCCCACTTTCCTCCTCTCCTTCAGTTATCACCTATTTTCCCTGTTATTCCCTTATTCTGAGGTATATTTTCGTGCTAACATTAGAAATCCGATTGGAGGGTGTGGTCATCACTGATAGCAAGCGAGTGCAAGAGAGAGAGAGAGAGTATCGATCGACTGTGTCTCAGTGGCCTTGGGGGAAATTGGCGGGAAAGCAGATTGCCTCACCCATACATTATACAACTCGCGGGCTATATCTCCGATTTTGACCATCCAAACGCTGTTTTCACTCGTTTTATTGTTGTTTCAGGTTAATACCTTTATAATCAACCCATAATAGGCGCATATGGATAAATATTAATGCTATTAATGGCACAATGAATATTTTAGTGACGGAAACACCTCAAATACGTCAGCACAGGGGGACGTTTCCAATTACCCCCCATGCGCACTTCAGAGGTTAACAACTTCTGAACATTGTTGACTCGGTTTTAGGTTACTCGATATTGTTACTCCCAGATCGGTTTCTCTGTTTACATTCTTAAGCTGAGTGCCATTCATCGAATAGTTTGCTTTCTCATTTAGGTATCCGATATGTAGTACTTTACATTTATCCGCATTGAAACTCATTTGCCAAATTTGGGCCCAACATGACAATTTATCTAGATTGTGTTGCATATCGTCAACTTGTTCTTTTGAGAGTACGCTATTTGCAATTTTTGTATCGTCAGCAAATTTTGAGATTGTACAGGTGAGACCCTCATCTATGTCGTTGATGTAAATTAGAAAGAGAATTGGTCCTAGTACCGATCCCTGGGGTACCCCGCTACTTACATTGGTCCATTTTGATGCCTTACCGTTTATGACTACTCTTTGCTTTCTGTCGCTGAGCCAATTTTCTATCCATTTCAACACACCGTCTTGTATTCCATGCGCTTTTAGTTTTTAGCAGTAAACGTTTGTGGGGAACTTTGTCAAAGGCCTTTTGAAAATCAAGGTATATAATATCTACAGCTTTACTCTCATCGTAGAGGTTGAGGATATCGTGGAAGAAGTCTAAGAGGTTTGTTAAACAGGAACGTTTTTTTACGAAAGCCGTGTTGAGTATCTTTAAGTATGTTATTTTCCTCTAAGTGATTTACGAGTCTGTCTCGTATGACCGTTTCTAGCATTTTACATACAACTGAGGTTAAGCTAATTGGACGATAGTTACTGGGTAGGGATTTGCTGCCTTTTTTGAATATCGGTGTTACGTTGGCTAGCTTCCACTGATCGGGCAAGTAGGTTGTAGTGGGAGTCTGCCAGTCTGGGAGATGTTCTTAGCTATCTATAAGGTAGATAAAGCATAGAAGATATAGGTTGTAGTGGCAGATCTTTTTAGTGTAGGGAAGAAGGAGTCTACCTCGTGTGGGATTATAGATTATACAAAGGTGGATATACAGGTATATCTATAAATTACGCGAGATATAAACAACTGAACATTAACGTTTTGGGGGGACATTTGGCAAATGTGTATGTTTGCTCGTTGTATTTTGTGGAGGTTATAACTAAGAGTAGTGACTATCTAATTGTCTCATTCACAAGAGATTTAATCTTGAGTATTTCTGACCATGATTTGCAATCCTTTAAGGTTAAGTCATCTTCAAAGTTAGGTTAATTTATATTAAGGTTTGCTCAAGTTATTGATAGGTTTGGTTAGGTGTAATAGAATTGACTCAAATTTTGGCACCAATTAGCCTTTTTCCTAAGGTTCTCAAATTTGGTGAGCCTAGGTACCTTGCGGAGCTTCTCAGGCGCCCACCGGCACACCATGGTGTAGTTGTGCGTCATGACAATGACCCTTTTCGTCTTGATGAACCAAGGGCTTTCCAGCAGTCTTCTTTCTTTGAGAGGTCATTCTCCTACATGGCTCCGAGGTTGTATAACAGGTTGCCGCTGTCCATGAGACAACTGAGTTCTGTTGAATGCTTCAAGAGACAACTTAAGACTTTTCTCTTTGAGAGAAGCTATGATCTTGAGAGAGGTGTCATGACAGATGGCTATAGAGTTTAGGCTATTTTGCCACTGCTAGTGATTGTTAAATGTGTGTTGTATATAAGCCTTCTTTTGATGCATTGATTTTTGTTCTTTTTTCTTTCTCTTTTCGAGCGCTAGTGAATTCTTCGGAAAAATTGGCGCTTATGAGAAATAAGTAACATGCTTATTATTTATTATTATTATTATTCATTTATGCATATGTACGCTGTACGGTATCTAATATATTCGTATTTAGCACACTTTTTCGAGCACCAATTGATTGCTAGATGAGAGACTCCACTGTACCTCTTTTTATTTCGCTATCCATGAATCTATATAATTATATCAGAGCACTTAAGTCCCCAGGTGCCATATTGTTTCTGAATCCCAGGACCTCCTATGTTGCCACTCTGTATAAAGGCACTCTAGTCAATTGTGGTGTCTTGATTGCAGATGTTTTATTGATTGTGCTGGGTTATTGCTTTTTCCGAGCAGTATGAAAGTGAGTAAGTGAGTGAAAGAATGCATGAAGGTGTGTTTAAGCTCGTTTTTTTCGTTCCTCACGTTTATGTAATTTTTTGGCATTTTGTCCTTCTGTGGGCCATTTTGCTCAGGTAGGAGACACTGCTAATGTATACGCTATGTAATAAAAAATAAGTTTTGATGACATTATTAAAGACTGCATCACATGGCCAGTTTTCCGGCTTCTTTTACTAGCCAATATCCTATGCGATTCTTGGATAAAAGCAGCAGTTAGTCACATACAGTAGGTTGAATAATTCACTCTACACTATAGCCATTCATTATATATAGTTCAGAATTTGTGACTTCTAACGGCCTTTTTTTTTCCTATAAAAATAATGTACAAATTTATCTGGAAGGAGGGTCTTGGTAGTGTTCTTTTAAACTTGATAGAGGTCTAGGGAGCAAACTATAAATGCATATAAATTAATACGAAAATAATGATAACAAATTATATAACCTCCCCCCTCAGACCCAGTTGGGCTCTGAGGCATCCATAAAAAACACCCCCGCGGAACCCGGAAGGGCTCTGAGGCTCCGGCAGCTTGAAAGCCTGTAAGCTTGGTGTGCGAGGCGTCCGTCCGACGCATGTAAACAACAGCCGGTTGGACCGACGCCGCGCATCTCCGACCACAAGAAGGAGAGGCGTCCTTGTTCGTGTGTGCCTGTATGTTATTGTTAAGTGGTGAAAAGTAGTGTAAAGTGGCTGATATCGCCACAAAGTTATCTCCACGGAAATCGTCATCACAACTGAACCAGTTGACTTAGAGAGCTCTACTTAATGCCATTCTACAGGTACAAAACACATCTACGCTTGGGGATGTGCGGGAATGCGGAAGCAGTCAAAATAACAAAGATACGGTAGCCTAGGCGTAGACGTTTTTCGGCCAAAACCCCCGGGTTTCGGTATGGAATACATAGCCGAGTCTTATGGGTTAAGGAGAGGTTGCAACTTTTAACCCTTTCAACATGATGGTGTAATTTTCATATTCTGATCAGCACGAGACGATTTACTTTAGCCTATAATCTACCTCTACGACTCAAAGTGGTAAATACTATCTCAATAAACCCGCTTATAATCATCTACTGTACCTCTAAAACTCAAAGGGGTAAATACGATCTCAATAAAACCTCTGAATAACATAGATCCTTTTTAAATTGCAAAAAATCATATAATGTTAGCTAGAATCTACGGTAAAAATTATGACTTTAATGTTGTTGATATCCCGTTTGGTGGTGAAAGATAATATAGTCTATTCATTATATTTAGGCCAGAAATCTTGACTACTAGCCTCTATACCTGAAAATGGACTACAGTGATTGAGCTAATACTTCTACCATTTGGGAAGAGTCGGCTAAGGAATAGGTGTGGAAATGTACAGCCCATTTGCTCTAGCCGTTTTTGAGTTACAGAGGATAAGGGTCGAGATTTTTGGTTTGTTATAATGAATAGACCATAGGTAAACAATTATTGGATATTCAATAATTCTGAAGTACTGTACTAAGTTGATGGTGAAAGATACTAGGTAGCTATTGAATGAATAGTCAATAATTCTGAAGTACAGTACTGAGAAAACAACTACTACTACTACTACTACTGAGATGCACATTCTCTATCTCTCTTTCACTAGGGTGGTCACTTGGGGAACATCAGGAGTGGTCCAAGTTTAGCAACTTTGAGGTGGCAACCAGAGTGCCTTTTATAATCAGCCGATGGAGGCATAGGAACATTCCGTTCAAAGGATTCACTTCACTATTTCCAAAGCTAACTAACCCAAAGAAAAGAAATGTCAAAGTAAAAAGTCAAAGAAAAGAAAAGCCAAAGTCAAAGATGTCGTTTGGATCAAGAAATCAATTATTTGATGCACCAGTTGAAATAGTGGGAAAAGTAGTGACAGAGGTGAAAGAACAAGATATTTGACTCCCAAGTCATATTTTAGCTGGAATAAGTGGTTGCCTTCACCATATGGATTTACTCCGTTGCCCCTCAACTTTCTCTTCATAATTGCTGAGGGACACAGGGCCCTGGGTGGGGCTTTGGTTTCCCGGGCATTTCCGCACCCTCCTCAGCTCCCCGCCATGGAGTGGCTTCGGTCACCCAGGCTTTATTGTGGTCGGCGGGGAGGGTTCTGTGGGGCGCTCGGTTATGGCCTTGGCCTTGCTCAGGGCCTTGGGGCTGTTCGGCCAGGCAGCTTGGGGAACAACAACAACAACAACAACAACTCCGAGTAAATTACCAGATATAAGTATGAAAATAAAAGACAAGACTGAAAAACAAAGAAAATCAACTCCCAGCTCAGATTTTGACAGGAGGAAGTGGAAACTTGGATCAGGAACCACCAGAACAGTCTCACACAGCGGCTTGGTGGAATTGGTCGACTTATTCCCCACCCTGGTCGATCTTGCCGGCCTGTACGCGCTTTCCACCTGCCCCCACGACTCACGACTTATTGACACTTGCACCGAGGGATCTAGCATGTCGCCTTTATTATATCTCTTGTGGAGTGATGCTGTTCCCCAAGCATTTGCAGAACAAGAAGGAATGCAGAATGGTAAACAGAGAAATTTTAATAGGCCTAGTGACATTCTTTCAGACCAAAAAGCAACAAGAAACAGTGAACACAGAAATTTTAATCGTGATGGTTTATCTAAAGATATTGTGGATAAAAAAAAATACAAAGCAGTAAGCAGTTTTCATTTATTGAGAATGCTGAAATTGATCTGGCAGCAACATTAAATGATAAGCAGTATTTAGATATTGAAGGTACTAGTATAAGCTCACAAGTAACTCATGCTAGCAAAGAACACTCGACCATGAAAACTACTCGTGTTTATTCAAAATTACTGTCTGAAGTGGAAAAAGCGTATGAAGTGGAAAAAGCTACTCATGATATATACCAACAATCTTCTATTAAAGTTGCTAATATGGACTCTAAACTTGTGTCAGGCATTAGTGTCAAGTTGGCAGTCTTCAGCCAGTACCCTCGACCAGGCCTGACCCCATCTGTTCACCCGGATAGTGACCAACCGGCCACACGCGACTCAACCGTCATGGGTTACTTTATGCGTACAGGAAGGTTTCGATACACAGTGTGGCTTCCGTTCAACAGTTCCTCCCTCGTGCCCAACTGGTCGCGTATCTTGGCCCAGGAATTGTACGACCATCATATAGACCCACAGGAGGACCACAATGTTGTTGGGCATGCAGATTATGTACCCGTCACTCGCAGCCTCCACACCAGACTTGTGAAGGGCTGGCGCCATTCTGTTTCTGCCCTATGATATATCAGTGTATTCAGTACAATACTGTGCTGTATTTGGTGTTCATCTTAGGAAAGGCTGGTAAATGAGACTATTCAAAACCAGTCCTAAAATCAAGTCCCTTCTTTTTAGTCATTATTATTATTATTAAATATATAAAGTTAAAATTTTGTTTTACAGTCCTTATTTTGTCTTTGGAAGGGATAATATTTACAAAGCAATGCAGATTTGTAAAGTTTCCTGCAATCCTTCTCACATTCATTCTAGTTTTAGAAGTTAGAACCAAATTATCCTGGTTTGACAGCCAGACTGGTGGCCTTCTGTTTCCATTTTATGAAGGACTGGTGGCAGACTTTTGAGGCGTAAAGATCTCGTAGTACGAGCGAGTAACTATCTTTTTCTGAGGATGCCATTTTGGTGCCATAATAATCAAACAACAGGGTGATATTATATACAGGTCTCCCCCGATTTACGATTGGGTTACGTTCCTGAAAACCCGATCTTAAAATAGAATAATCGTATAGCTAACCCTAAGATTAATGGGGTACATGGGGTTGTGTTCTGGGACCAGCCAAAACACAAACACAAACACCTATAATAATATCGTAAATTGGGGCATCGGATAGTGAAGGAGACCTGTATTTGATAGTCTAAAATTTAGATCTATACACCAAACTATATATCCTGCGCCAGTTGTGCCGAATGGTTATTATGGGTTTTAATACATTTGAGAGTAAAGAAAGGCTAATGACATAGGTGGCACCAATATGGCGGAGGTTGGCCGGTTTCTGTGTTTATAGGGTCTCTAGTGAAGGGCGTTGGTGACATAGGACAGACTAGCCAATGAGTACAAAGTGATCCGTAAGTATGATGTATCAATAAAAAGCAATATCCACCCGAGATTAATAGAGTTGAAATATTGAATATTTGAGTCAATACTGGTTCGTACTTTTAGTTTTTTACTTTTGTACTTTTTTATACTTAACCCTCTCACGACCATATGATGCAGAGGTTGCCAGATTAGCAATAAGAAATAGAGTTCTCTCAGTACCTACAGTACCAAATGAATACAGACCACACTTACAACACATCACAAACACCCCACACACCCCACACATCATCCTGGGTGGTGACTTCAACGCCAAGACGTCGGCCTGGTTTGTCGACAACCCCGACACAGACAGAGGGCTGGTACTACAAAACCAAACCGATAACCTCATCATCCTTAACGACATCCATCAACATACCCATATTCCTCACCAAGCCCTCTATAACCCATAATCTCCAGACATCACCTTTTGCTCCCCAGAACTTGCCCCCACAACATCCTGGAGGGTGGTCAGAACCTTAGGCTCTGACCACCTCCCGATCATTATCACCACCAAAACCAGACTCACCCCAGCTAGCCACAAACACATACACCAATTATAAAAGAGCTAACTGGGAAGCATTCACAAATGAGACAGAACAACACTTCACAACTCTAAACAGTACACCCATCACTAACATCAACAATGCTGTACACATACTCAATAAAACTATCCAAAACGCTGACAAGAAACACATTCCAAGAGGTAACATAAAAAGACACAACCCCAACTTCACACCAGAAATTCAAAACCTCATCAGACAACGCGACATACTGAAACACTCCCCAGCACCCCACACACAAGACATCACACAACAAATTCAAGCACTCAACACCCAAACTAACAACAAAATACAAGAACAACAAAAACTAAATTGGAATAACTTCCTACAAACACTTGATCACAAAACAAACCCCAAAAAACTCTACAAAACACTAAACAGCATCACACTTTCCAACAGCAACACAACACAATCACATGCTGCAATCACAACAACAGACTCTACTCCTTCATGTAAACAACAAGCAAACACTCTCATCAATCACTTCTCACATGTCAGCCACCTAAAACCTCACAAAGACGACCGACGTGTCATCCGACGTAAGAGACAATTCCCCACAGACCCTGACTATACACCCTTCACCAATCACCAGACAAAGCATATCATCAACAATCTCAAGCACTCACCCGCCTGTGGCCTAGACAACATAAGCAACATACACCTCAGACACCTGGGACCACAAGGCATACAAGCACTCACTAACATATCAAACTACAGCTATTCACACAACACAATACCAGACATTTGGAAGCATGGTATCATCATCACATTCCCCAAACCCAACAAAGACCCCACGCTACCCTCCTCGCACCGCCCCATCACACTCCTTTGCTCCCCCTCCAAAGTCATGGAACGCCTAGTATTACAACTAATTACACCTGACCTACCCCTAGCTCCAACACAACATGGTTTTAGGCCACTGCACTCCACAAACACTCTTCTCACAGACCTTACACAAAGAGCTTTCGACGGCATCAACTCAGCTAGACCACCACACAGATCACTATTAGCCACACTCGACATTAGTAAAGCCTTCGATGCCATCCCCCGCCACAACCTAACAAACAAAATCTACAACACAAACATGCACAACAACACAAAAAGGTGGCTGGCAAACTTCCTAGCAGGCAGATGTGCACACGTATCTTTTGCCGGTCAGTCATCTAAAATCAGAAACTTTCCAAACGGAGTCCGACAAGGATCCGTCCTATCGCCCGCACTCTTCAATCTGTACATGCACGATATAACTACACCCAATACGCCTCAAATAAACTTAGCCTCCTATGCAGATGACATAACACTCACATGCACACACCATGACCCAAAAAGAGCAACAGATCTCCCTCAACCCTACCTCAACACACTACATGGCTGGTGCACTACAAACAGACTTAATCTAGTCCCAGCTAAATCCACCGCAACCCTGCTCACAAGTTGGACAGGAGAACACGAATACATCCCTCAACTCACCATAAACAACACACCCCTAACACATACACACACACCCAAAATCCTAGGAGTAACATATGATACTCATATGACATTCAAACAGCACACCACAAACATTAAAAAGAAACTGACACCCAGACATAACGCCCTCAGGTCACTTGCTCACACAAAATTTGGACACAACAAAGAAACTACCACCACAGTATATAAACAATACATAAGATCAGTGATGGAATACGCAAGCCCAGCCTGGGCTTCTAACCTAGCTGAAACACATCATAAGACCTTACAGACTATTCAAAATAAGCCCTGAAGATCATTACAGGCTGCACAGCTACTGCACCCACAGATCACCTACATCAAGAAACCAAAATCCTCAAAGTCAAAGACCATCTGGACATGAGAGGCACTCAATTCCTGGCAGCAGCCTCCACGAACCAAGACCACCCACTAAACTACATGGCAACACACCCACAGACACCAAGAAATATCAAAACAACACCCAGCACACGGTATCACACACAATTATTGTCCTCTCTCCCTCCCTGCCCACCCCGAACCAACTTCCAGAAGCACATCCATACTCATATCTCTCACCGATCCATCCACTCACTCACAGACAACACGCAGCTGCATGCACGACCTCCCGAAATCCATCCTTCCGAATCCTCCCTTCCTCGCGAGGACAGAGTCCACCTGGCCAGGCTGAGATGCGGACACCATCCAGCTCTCCTGAGCTATCAGAAGAGACTGGATGACTCCGTTGTCGACGCCTGCCCGGGATGTAACACAGCACCCCATACCATTAAACACATCATAGAAGACTGCATTTCACACAACCACTTATGCCAACAACACAATCTACACTCAATGAGAGCTCTGTGGGAAAGCCCGATCGTGGCCATGGCCTTCCTCAGGGACTCGGGGCTGTTCGGCCAGGCAGCTTAGGGAACAACAACAACAACAACAACAACAACAACAACTACTACTGTATTTTGTGTTGATAGTGTTTTATTCTTTTGCATATCACAGAAAATATACTACAGTACTGCATACAATTAGGCTAATCTCATCACCTACTGTTTTTATCTTGGAAAGTGTGATGTCCACTTTTGATACGCATTATAAAGCACAGTCTGTACCTTGGAAGAAGGATAGCTACTAAAGGAGGGTGTGTCAGGGCGAAACAGTGAAACCAACTTCTTGCGCTTTGACCTTCCAGTACCTTGATATATATTATTGATTTAAGAGAGTTTGGGCTACAGATCGCAAAGAGACATATAGGCTACAGATCGCAAAGAGACATATATATTTATTATATGTTACCATATTAGTATAGCTTACTGTTTTTTGCACCAATATGCAAGACACAATGGTCAGTTTAACCAGATTTGGCAGTATCTGTTAGTCCTTTTTCTCCCTTCACGCTCGCATAGTGGTACGCAAATGACTATCCCTCCCATTATTTAACCTCCTTGGTCTGTAAACCCTAACTCCAGTATACAGGAATGGCAATGAGCTACTTTCTTATCTGTGATATTTGTACAAATAATAATATGATGTAAATAAACAAAGCTTACAGATATTCAACTGGTAGTTTTGAGCATTAAAGGGCGGGCAACGAGAGCGCTCCGGGCAACGTCGCAAGACGTTTTGCATTTCCACCCCAAAAGCACGTGTCTGGGAAGACATCTGGTAGTACCTAACGGATGTCTGGAGTACTAGGACACGGCTCGCATACATTCAGTCTCATTGGTGTGGGTACATGGCTAATACAAGCAATTTGACCTCATACGGTCACTCGCCCTGCATAGTGGAGCAGCCAATGGCTTCGTTGACCCCAGCCAAGCTCCTGCCACGGCCTACTTGTGTTATTAGCAAAATACACGT
Organism: Paralithodes platypus; assembly: GCA_032716605.1. Lineage (NCBI taxonomy): Eukaryota > Metazoa > Arthropoda > Malacostraca > Decapoda > Lithodidae > Paralithodes > Paralithodes platypus. The sequence goes on along the minus strand of CM064528.1, from coordinate 13,787,721 downwards.
AAACAAACAGAACAGAGGCCACAGGCTGTAGCATAGTTGGTAGAGCACTCGCCTACAATCCATGAGGTCGAGGGTTCAAGTCTCGGGCCAGTCAGTGTGCTATTTGGCAGACACTAGTAATGTGGTGGATGGCGCAGTCTAGCAATCTGTAGCACTGAAGTCCCTGATACATCAGGGCACAAACCCTAGCCCAGCTATTGAACAGGGCGTGCATGGTGTATAAAACTACATCATACAATATGTAATAAGAAAATATAAACTAAGTGAAAGTAAAGTTAGTAAAAGCATGTGATAAGGTCCGAACGCAGGTGAAGTCAACCACGTGTGTTAGCTGTCTGAACACCACTGGCTTGGCCCGGGATTGTTATGCGAAAACTGCTCAATTCCTCTTGTCAACTGTCGAAGGCCAGAGACCACTTGGGAACAAGATCTTGGTATCTATACGCAGGGCAGAACAGATAATTTCTCAGAACACATACAGTATTGTTTTCTTGACTAAGTCTTTCTTTACTGAGCTAGAATGAGTTGAAAAAGCTGTACAATTGTGAAAATACCCACAAGGGAGAGAACAAATTCCTTCTCTTAGCCGACCTTTAGGTGTTGAGAATGTTTATGACATTTTCTTGTACAGTACTAATATATTTTTATTTTACATATGGTCACAGTACCGGTATGTATAATATAAATCCATATTAACTTATGCATTTGTATAACTTGAGACTTCAACAACAATAATTCCTCATTTATGGTTGTACAATAGTTATGTTGCTGAAGAACTTGACTTACACTTTGAGTGAAACAATTTTTTCATAGGTTTTCCTACTGTATTTTAAATTCACTATTTTCTTTCATATTTACAAGTTAATAATGAAGCATAGCAAATTAAAGTGATTTGTTTCTAATTGATAAACAATGTACAGTACTGTATAGTACAGTAATAATAAAACCACTTTAAATGAGGAATAGGCCTACCTATACTTTAAGAATTTGTATATCCTATATTCTTATTATATACAATTATATTTTATCGTGTTTCTGGTCACAGTGTATAATTATAATTAATGTTAGATTTGTACATTTATTTTTGTTGACACCTGGAGTCTTTAACTTACCTAATCAATGCCAGACGTTCCCACATGGGCTACTCTAATACCTGTAACCCTTTGATATCTTTCAAAATGTGAGCTTTGCTAAATACTGTATAGTGTTTGTATACACTTCCAGTAGGGTCTCACATAAAACGAGAAATTGGTCGATAAACGAGGGCGTTCTATGCGATTTCGTTCTATGTGAACACGGCATTTTGGTGGCCCAATATCGTCAATGTTCACTGTAAGCGTAAATTTCCGTCAGGAGCGTACGATATTTCGTACGTTTTGTACGATATTTCGGCGCTCTATATGAAAACTCGGATTTGCCCCACTTTGGCGGCGGACTCGTTTTATGTGATCACATTCGTTCTTATCGAAAATTAAATATTAATATTTTAGGTCGCTCGTTTTAATCGAGACTCGTTTTATCTGAACACGTTTTATGCGGGACCCTACTGTACTATGCCATTGCAATACTGTAGTGGAAAAAACTTTCAATTATTTTATGTATTGTATGCATATAAGTAAGTCAGAATATAATGAAAATTATGCTATCATATTGAAAACATAAACCCTCCTGGCCCGGGCTGGTCCTCCAAAGGACAGTGTGGGCTACCCGGGCGATCTGGCCGAAAAACGTCTAGGCCTAGGCTACCGTATTTTTGTTAATTTTAACTGCTAGAAATTTCCCACGCATTTATAAACGTAGTGCGGTTTCTAATCTGTAGACTGGCGTTGAGTAGAGCTCTCTAAGTCAACTGGTTCAGTTGTGATGACGATTTCAGTGGAGCGAATTTTGCCGCGATGTTGACATTATCGGAGCTTTTCACACACTAATTTCGTCTGACGTCACAACAATAACATTGATCCGCCGTTATTGTTTTCGGAGGTGCGGTGACGCAACGATCGGCTTTGCTTACATGCGTCGGACGCACGGCGTTCAGACCAAGCTGAATAGGCTTTCAAGCTTACTGCCTAGTAACAGGACACCCGGGCTCCTGCCCTTCTTTTGTGGTTGCCTTTTAACAGGACACCCGGGCTGGAATGGTTATTGTTGTTGTTGTTGTTGTTCCCTAAGCTGCCTGGCCGAACAGCCCCGAGTCCCTGAGGAAGGCCATGGCCACGATCGGGCTTTCCCACAGAGCTCTCATTGAGTGTAGATTGTGTTGTTGGCGTAAGTGGTTGTGTGAAATGCAGTCTTCTATGATGTGTTTAATGGTATGGGGTGCTGTGTTACATCCCGGGCAGGTGCCGACAACGGAGTCATCCAGTCTCTTCTGATAGCTCAGGAGAGCTGGATGGTGTCCGCATCTCAGCCTGGCCAGGTGGACCCTGTCCTCGCGAGGAAGGGAGGATTCGGAAGGATGGATCTCGGGAGGTCGCGCTTGCAGCTGCGTGTTGTCTGTGAGTGAGTGGATGGATCGGCGAGAGACATGAGCACGGATGCGCTTCCGGAAGTTGGTTCGGGGTGGGCAGGGAGGGAGAGAGGACAGTAATTGTGTGCGATACCGCGTGCTGAGTGCTGCTTTGATACTTCTTGGTGTCTGTGGGTGTGTTGCCATGTAGCCCAGTGGGTGGTCCTGGTTCGTGGAGGCTGCAGCCAGGAATTGAGTGCCTCTCATGTCCAGATGGTCCTTGACTTCGAGGACTCTGGCTTCCTGGATTCTGGGCTGGAAGGGTTAAGCATTGTGGTGCAAATACCATTACCTCTACTCAGTATCAGTTGCGGTTTGTAAAGACAAACGCATTTTTATATAACAATAGCACACAATATATTGACTCCCAATCTGTGTTAGTGAAGGAAATATACAACACAAATGCCCACCTGTTCAAACTGTAAAGCAATGATATACATAGGATGACACACTATAAAATTAATGCATTTCACTTTTCTACACATTAAAATATATAACTTGAAAACAAACTCAAAAGTTACAGTTCACATTAAACTAACAAACTCATTAAAATTTATAACTATTGAAACGACAACACACTAAACAAAATCTATATGTGGAAAAATGCATTTAAATTTATCGGAAATTAAACTTTGAAAACAACAAACTTATAATATCCACATATCTGGGATTTTAAAATTAGCTAAGAATGTGAGGGACTGTAGCCAGGATGTTGTGGGTGTGGGGTGCATAAATAATGACAGTCTTATTGGATATTCTAAGCTTGACTAGAGCAACCTTCGTGCTTCCTAAAAGTAGCACACACACACACACACACACACACACACACACACACACACACACACACACACACACACACACACACAAGGTGAGGTGGGTATCGTTCTGGTCAACCTAAGCTACTGGTCAACCTAAGCCTTCGGGTGAGACTGGTACCGTAGTGAGAATGGTACCGTACAGATTAGCCCTAATCCTTCGTTTCCAGATGTCGCCAATTGGCTAAAATACAGACTACACACACATCCACAGCCATTCCAACGATACATAAACACTTAACATGCATTTCACGCAATACATTCCCAGTTAAGGAGGCGCGATAATAATGAGCTTAGCTCGCATTGCGTGGATTCCCCTTGACGAACAAGAGAGTGAATAACACACACACACACACACACACACACACACACACACACACACTCCCAGCCCGTAGCCTAGTAGGTAGAGCTCTCGTCTCACACACGAGGGGTCGGGGGTTCAATCCCCGGCCGGGCGGAGACAAATTGGGCTTGTCTCCTTTCATATGTTAGCCTCAGTTCACCTAGCTGTAAATAGGTACCTGGAATAAGTGGACGACGTTGTGACGTCCCATCTGTGGTTGGCAAAAATGGTACAAGGCGAGATGGGTATCATATGGTTCACCTAAGGTGATGGCTACCTAAGCCTTCGGGCGAGACGGTACCGTCTATAGTGAGAATGGTACCATACAGATCCACCCTAAGCCTTCGTTTCCGATGTCGCCAATTGGCTAAAAATACAGACTACACACACATCCACAGCCATTCCAACAGTACATAAAACACTTAACATGCATTTCACGCAATACATTCCCAGTTAAGGAGGCGCGATAATAATGAGCTTAGCTCGCATTGCGTGGATTCCCCTTGACGAACAAGTAACTGAGTAACTGAGTAACTCATAGCAGAGAATGGGACAAGCCATCAAATTTATTTTAATTGATGAGGAAGTTAGTTTTAATAGGTTGAGGATGAAGTCAAGCCTTGTCCCAACCTACGTTGTAGTAGCCTAGTTGTTGTTGTTCCCCAGGCTGTCTGACCGAACAGCCCCAAGATCCCGCACAAAGCCTAGGCCATAACCGAGCGCCCCCACAAAATCCTCCCTGCATAGGTATAAAGAGTATTAGCGAAGTGATGCGTACAAGTAGACTGGGATGGTATGGACATGTGGAGAGAATGGATGAACAAAATTGGGGGAAAAAATGCAGGTCTGTGATTGTGGAGGGAGCTGCACCAAGGGGTGGACCGAGGAAGACCTGGGATCGGACTATACGTGCCGATCTCAAATTTAAAAACTTGACAAGTGAAGCAGCCCTTAACAGGGTTGCCTGGAACGCCGCCATTAGGACAAGAGACTGAAACTGCACGTATGTGTGGAGCACTCAGTCTTAAAACTTTATGTATGTTTGTATGTATGTAATTTTATGTATACCACTAAGAAAGCCCAGGTGACCGAAGCCGCTCCCAGGCGAGGGGCTGAGGAGGGTGCGGAAATGCCTGGGACACCGAAGCCCCACCCAAGGCCCTGTGCCCCCTGCGAGGTACAGTAGTATTGTATTTTGTAGTGTCCATGAACAAGGGGCACGCACACACACACATAAATAAACACACGCACATACACAAGCACACACATACATCGGAATAATAGTGCCATGCCTACATAACCTCTAATTGGGCCTTATAATAATAATAATAATAATAATAATAAACGGTTTATTAAAGAATGGCAGCCTCATGAGCTGAAAATACACATTTTACAATTTAGTGGATGAACATGAGATGTACAGATATGAAGATGGTAAGCTCAGTTTACAAACAAAATAAATAAATACAATAATGATGCAGGTGCAGAATACAAATTATCATAAAATAACCATGAGAGTAAGTGATATACAGTACATATACACATTTATTTTACTTCCTCATATACAGAACATATGTATATACACGTACGTACGCACATACATATACATACATATATAGGAACATAAGAACATGCAGTAAGTGTGCACATGTCCGTATACACAACGCTCACGTATGCACACAAACATACATACATACAAAAACTGTTTTGGTAGGGTCAGGGTAAAGAGGTGAAGGGTAAAGAGGGTGCAGCAATTCAAGTTCGTACAGGTAGGGTCAGGTACAGCCTACTACAATGGGAGGTTAATCCTCGGTAGTGTAGGTGTGTGTGTGTGTGTTATTTTGTGTGTGTGTGTGTGTGTGTGTGTTACTCAGTTACTTGTTCGTCAAGGGGAATCCACGCAATGCGAGCTAAGCTCATTATTATCGCGCCTCCTTAACTGGGAAGGTATTGCGTGAAATGCATGTTAAGTGTTTTATGTACTGTTGGAATGGCTGTGGATGTGTGTGTAGTCTGTATTTTAGCCAATTGGCGACATCGGAAACGAAGGCTTAGGGTGGATCTGTATGGTACCATTCTCACTATAGACGGTACCGTCTCGCCCGAAGGCTTAGGTAGCCATCAGCTTAGGTGAACCATATGATACCCATCTCGCCTTTTACCATTTTTGCCAACCCCAGATGGGACGTCACAACGTCGTCCACTTATTCCAGGTACCTATTTACAGCTAGGTGAACTGAGGCTAACACATGAAAGGAGACAAGCCCAATTTGTCTCCGCCCGGCCGGGGATTGAACCCCCGACCCCTCGTGTGTGAGACGAGAGCTCTACCTACTAGGCTACGGGCTGTGTGTGTGTGTGTGTGTGTGTGTGTGTGTGTGTGTGTGTATATGTGACAGAAGGCGAAATATGGAAAAGCTGGGCGTTCTATTGTTAAGGGTGAAAATACATGGATGAAGTTACGCGAACACTTAACCCTTAAAAAGCGGCTCACCACTTAAGTCGAGTTAAATAAAGCTGGACTATGTGGCGGCGCTCGACATAACTCGAGTGGCAATTTCAGCACGTAATGTGGCTGAGAGAGAGAGACAAGTGGTGGCAGGAGACTAGCGAGCGTATGACTGCTCCAGACCACCGCGGCGAACCTACTGACACAAATCTCAGCTCCCTCCTCCCTCTCTCACTCGCTACATACTCAATTATGTACCAAAAGTACCGAATTACCTGCTTTTTGCACTCGCGTTGCACGGTTATTGCAAGAAAACTATCCATCATACAAGGATCGTTATGGTGTCATTCGAAAGCTCTGTTTATGCCCTTTCAGGGATAGATACTTGTTTTACGTTCTGGGTCTTATTTAGGCATGAAAATGATCACGTAAACAGCCCTATTTTGGCTAAAAACACCCCGCTGGGCGGTACACATAAATAAACCGCATAGGCCGCTCGTAAGGTGTTAATAATAGATAATGCTTATGCATAGATTTATAATCAGAAGTTGCGCTAGTGAGCAATATGTTCTCGCTCATATGTACGTATATTTACATACATATGTGCATATGACCATATAAATACACGCACAGTACATATATATATTATATACCTTATATAATTAGGGTTGGGTGTGAGAGGGATCTGCCTTGTGTGTGCCAACCAGCTTTCTGCAGACTCCCGTTTCTTATGTTCGTAATCTCTAAGAGTAAAACGGTAGTGGTTGATATCCCAGCAGTTGCAGCGTTCGGTTGATTCTTGTCGCAGAAGCTGCCAGCAACTCCCTCTCCTCGCTAGTGTAGGGATCGAACTCCTGCCCTCCCGGTCTCTTGAAGGATCCTTTCAGGTGGGTGGAAACACAGGCCAGGCGACCTTTATCCACTGGTGCTCTGTGGATCAAGGGATTAGATGGATCAAATAGCCCCTTCAATCATACTACAAATTCTTTACTTTATTTCTAATTTTGTTTTGTTGCCAATACTGACTACATAAGATGGATCCTACTCCAAACCGTCTCCCATATGGAGTTACCACAGATCCTTACAATGCTGAATATAATCATCTAATAGATGCCAGAATATAATGATTAAGACGTCGCTGGTACAGAGTGGGTTAAAGCTGAATGATGAAATATATTGTATATTTCCAAAAAAGCCTCTGGAGCAGTGGACCACTGGTTCCTATCTTCAGAAAATTACTGTGCTTGGTATGCATCCAGCCAGGGCCCCACGTGGGTAAATAAAATAGCAAAACAGTGGTGAAACTGCCATCCGGGTGAGGGACTGCTCTGGGTCTGCTCCTTCAGTGTTCATGGTCATAATCCACTTAGTGGAAATGGCACTGTGGAGTGGGTCAGTCGGGGCATGTCTGGGAGCCTGGAGGCAGTTTCTGCCATGGCCATCCCTTTTGGGGTGCTTCCTCTGGATGCGGGGCATCAGATTTGATGATGATGATGATTTCCAAAAGATTATAAAACACTCAATCAAGCAGGAGGAACTTTGTGGACTATTATGCAATAAGAGTTAAGGGGAGAATTTCACTTACGGTAAGAGGGTGTTTATTCTGAACCCTATCTCCCTCATGTTTAGCCGCATTAGTTTGAGCTTTTAAGACGCTTGCCCTATTAGTTTGGTGATTTTAAGACCTTATTTCTGTCAATTTCAAGAACTTTCGTGCCATTTAGGTGTTGATTTTTCTTGGCTAGCGATAGCTAGCCTGTAATTTAGGGGGAACCGGACTTTGGCCGGTAATTTTTTTTACCGAGAAATGTACAAATTTATCTCGATGGGGGGTATAGGGGATATATTTTTAAAGGTTGATGGAGGTCTAGGGAGTAACTAAAAACCTGTCAATGGATTACAAGAACGTCAGCAGCAGAAACAAATGAATACATGAAATAGAAATAGTTTACCCCAGAAAGGTACAGACGTTCCTGATGGTTGGGATAGGGTGTGCCATTAGGTGTTCATAGTAGAGGATATATACGGGTGCGGTTGAGCCCACTAAGCGGTCCAGTATGAGGCTCTCCCATCGTGCCAGGCCGTTGATGAAGTACATGTGGAAAGCTGTGGAGGCAGAACAAAGGCAACGGAAAATTAAAGTTGATTGGCCTACACAAAACAGAAAGAAAAAGTCCTGCCTTATATATCTAAACTGACAAACCATAATTTGACAATCAGTTAGTGTTTGTAATTGGTGATTAATGTTAAGAACAGGGTGTTACTTAAACCATAATTTGACAATCGCTAGTGAAATCGATCCAAGTAATTAGATATAAGTTAGTTAACCCGTAAATGGCAGCAAAGCTCTTAAGAAGTTTTACTGGGCGACGGCGGAAAAGCTCTTAAGAGGGATGCCTAAAAATACCATTTAAACAGCACTAAAATTTTTTTTTTTTCCCTATACCTCATATCACTCCTCCACATCCCCTCCTTCCTCCTTTTCCCCTCCCCCTTCAATTATCACCTATTTTCCCTGTTATCCCCTAATTTGTTTGTATATTTTTGTGCTAACATTAGCAAACTGTGTGGGGGATGTGCTCACGTGCCTAGCAGGTGTGTTACACAAGCGAGTGTGTGTATGAGTAGGCTCAGTGTGGCTTGAGGCCTTGTGGAGGGAGGGGTTGCCTCAATTTTCTCCAAAATTCATGAATGGGCTGGTTCATCTATATTCGCGATTTTGGCCAGAAAAATGATATTTTCACTGGTTTGATTGTTGTTACAGGTTACTATCTTCATAGTGAAGGTAAAATAGTCTCATATGAATAGGTAATAACGATATTTATCATAAAATGACGATTATAGGCCTGAATGGAGCCCATATGCTCGCCCATGGGGAGCTAGTTCATTACCCCCCCCCCCCTTGCCGTTCCCGGGTTAATAGTATATACAGTATATTGTAGGCTATGTGCTGTATATACAGTACTGTCTCTCTCTCTCTCTCTCTCTCTCTATATATATATATATATATATATACTGTATATATACTGTATACAGTATATATATATATACCGGTATATATATATATATATATATAAATCGACACCTAAATGACACAAAAGGTCCTAAAATTGACAGTAATGGGGCGAAAGGTCTTAAGATTGCCAAATTATTGGGACGAAGGTCTTAAAATCTCAAAACTAATGGGGCTAAACATGAGGGAGTAAGGGGTTCAGAAAAAAATCCATCAAGTGAAAATCTCTCCTTAATGGACTTTCCCTGTGTTGCTCCATTAGTGTGGCGAGTTTAAGATGATTCAACCCATTAGTTTGGCGATAGTAAGACACTTAACCCCATTCAGGTGTCGAGTTTTTTTCTGGACGAGCGATAGCGAGCATGTACAATTTTAGCTTAAAGGTAGTCTGGGTGGGCATTTTGTTTTTAGTTTGAAGGAAGTCTGGGAAGGTGTTTTTGTTAGAGTATGGGGGAAACTTAAAGGGAGGTTTTTAGTTTGTTCCCTATACCTCCATCAAGCTTTTTAATTTTTAATTTTTAAGTTTTTCGGTAGGAAAATGTTCTGGCTGAAGGCCGGTTCCTCTTAAATTACAGGCTCGATATTGCTCGCCAGGAAATTGACACTGAAGGTCTTAAAATTGATAAATGGGGCGAAATTTCTTAAAATCGTCAAACTAATGGGGCGAACGTCATAAAATTTCAAAAGCAATAGGGTTAAACATGAGGGAGAAAGGGGTCCATAAATAAATCCCTCAAGTGGAAAATATCCCCTTAACTATATCGCTCGAAAATGGCAAAAAACGAGCCAAATTCTCAATAATTAACCCCTTCTGTACCGGCGATGTTCTTTTAATTTTATTCTAGTTATGTTTAGACGATTTTGTGCAGTTTAAGAAGGATCTGTGGTACTATATAGGGTTAAGTGAGATAGTTCGAAGCCTGTTTATTGCTGGAGTCCCTTTTTAAACAATAAAATCGTCTAATAGTAGCCAGAACAAAGTAAAAATACGTCGCCGGTACAGAAGAGGTTAAACCAAATATCGCAATAACCTCAAGACGACGGGCCAGATAGTGTTAATTAATTTCCCCTGTCAAGCTACTGGGATGCATTTCTCCCTCGTGTTTAGCCCCATTTGTTTTGGAAATTTTAAGATGTTCTGCCCATTACTTTGGCGATTTTAGCACCTTTCTCCCCATTTCGTTGACAATTTTAAGACCTTTCGTGCTATTTAGGTGTCGATTTTTTCCTCAGAGCGATAATTTGAAGAACTGGCCATCTTTCTACCGAAAAATGTATACATTTTCTTACTAATCTCAAAATTTGAGTACCAGTATGTCGTTATGATTTTGGGCAAAGCGGCACTTCTACTTTATAATTTAGTTACTCATGTAAAATCCATTTTCTTGTATCATTATTAGAGAAAACGAATACATATTTATGGGTATCTACATAAAATATTATAAATATACCCAAATAATTTACTATTATATATTTTTAAAAACAACTGCATGTACAATTAACCCGTTTGTTAACAAATATGAATGAATATACATACGATTAATATAGTTAGGTACCATATCCACTAAATGTGAGCCAATATAAAAACAAGCGATGTCGATATTTTACTTGAAAGTATCGACACATCGGAGCTTGAGCAATAGGGAGTTTATTCGCTCTCTGTTAGTTGATTCGTTAGCATTGTGTCGTGTTCTCTCCCATTGTGTTGCATTGTATAACATTTATATATTGTTTCCCTTCCAGTTAGTTATAATATATAACATTTGCATATTAGTTTTATTTATAAATAGGCCTATTAAATATTATTAGTATTATTAGGCCTATAGTTTTGGTTGAATTAAGTTATTTTTTAGTTTGATATAGGCCTAAACCGAATCCCTCGACACCATACTTTTATCATGCCTACCTCAAGCCTATACAGTGTTTACTATTCTCCCCCGCTATCACCTCATCTTCATGAACTCCCCGAAATACTGAAGATTAAAACACGATGGCGATTCTGCAAATACTGGTGTAGGAATATCTTCAAAACACTGGCAAAAATCATCCTCCACAAGCAAAATTGGGCTTATGTGAATGAAACACTGGTGTATACCTTTGAGTCAGCGGTGCAAGTAAAACTTACAAAGGATTTTAATTGTATTGAACTTGAATGGAAAAGGGGGAAGAAAACTCTTCACAAGTCTACAATTGATTTTGTTGACAATGCCAACCAGAGCATTGAAGAGGCCCTTCAGATTATTGAGAAGGCCAAGCAGACTCTTGAACAAGCTTATCATGGTACTGTTGGGGCCAACCAGGCAAATAGAAGATTAAATGAAAATATTAAAATAGCCACCGACCGTACTAATAAGGAAACCCAGCTTATTACAGAGACCATAAAGGACATGAATGAATTCAACAAGGCCAACCACGATATGAGTAAGTTTATCGAGGATATGCACAAGTTCTGCCAAGCTATTGAACAGGCCAATCGGTTTAAGAATCTGGCCGACGAGGCTATTGAAAAGGCCAAATGGCTTATTGAGGAAAACAAGCGGGTTATTGAAAATAATAAGCGGGTTATTGAAACAAATGAATCGTTTATTGAATGGAAACAACGGGTTATTGCAGAAGCCGACCAGTTTGTTCGTGAGGCTAACTAAGTTATTAACCCCTTCTATACCGGCGACGTTTTTAATTTTATTCTAGCTATATTGAAACGATCTTATTCAGCTTAGGAAGGACGTCTAGTAATTTTAAGGCTACAGACTCATTCCATTCATCCTCTTAGCTACCATACATCCATCCTAAGATACATAACATCGTGTAAATGTAGGTGAAATCAAATACAAAGGACGTCATCGGTACAGAAGGGGTTAAAAGTATATATGGAAGTATATTAAAGGGGGTGTTTTTTTAAAGCTTGATGGAGGTCTATGGAGGAAACAAAAAATAATTAATATATAAATTAATATACCAAAATATAACCACTATCCCCCCTTAACCCTTTCTGTACCGATGACGTATTTTGTACTAGATTTCAGCTACATTTTGTCGATTTTATGAAGTACAGGAAGGATATATCCCTTTGAGTACCAGCGACGTATGTAATATTTTATTCTAGCTATATTTAGACGATATTATGCAGCTTAGGAAGGATCTGTGGTAGTTAACAGGGTTGGCTGAGATAGTTTGAAGCCTTATTAATTGCTAGAGGTCCTTGCTAAGCTGAATAAAATAGTTTAGTAGTTGCCAGAATATGATGGAAAGGACATCTCTGGGACTGAGTGGGATGTGGTAGCTAAATGGAATAATTGAGATAGTCTCTAGCCTTTTGTATGGACAGACGTCCTTCCAAAGCTGAATGGAATCGTCCAACAATTGTCAGAAGATAATGAAAAGGACATCACCGGTACAGAATGGGTTAAGCAAAAAATATACAAATATATCTTGATGTTTTTTTTTTTTTTTTTTTTTTTTTTATTATTATTTTTTTTTTTTAAAGCTTGGTGGAGGTCTAGCGAGGAAACTAAATAAGTAAATGAATGTCTAATTAAATAGACCAAAATATAACCACTAACCCCCCGGGGCACCCCTTGAAGGGGAGATGGGCCGATTTTCTGGTCCCCTTTCTCCCTCATGTTTAGCCCCATTAGTTTTCAGATTTTATGACGTTTGGCCCATTAGTTTGTCGATTTTAAAACCTTTCGTCCCATTTATATTTCAATATGAAGACCTTTCGTGCCATTTAGGTGTTGATTTTTTTCTGGCGAGCGATAGCGAGCCTGTAATTTTAAGAGAAACCCGGACATTTTTCTACCGAAAAATTTACAAATTTATCTTGACGTGGGATCCAGGTGGTGTTTATTTAAGTTTGATGGAGGTCTAGCGAGGAAAGTAATAAATAAAATAGTTAAATGTGGTGTATATATTTAACTATCTATCTATCTATCTATATACTCAGGGGATTGGGCCAGAGTATATAGATAGATAGATAGATAGATAGTTAAATATATACACCAAAATATAGCCATGGCTATCCCCTTAACCCCGGATGGTTCACATTTTGGGCGATATTTGCATGTATTCATTATTTTTCTAGTTTCCTCCCTAGACCTCCATCAAATTTAAAACAAAAAACACAAAAATCCATTAGATCCCCTTTTTAGATTAATTTGTACATTTTTCGGTAGAAAAATTTCCCGGCCGAAGGCCGATTCTTCCAACATTACAGGCTCACTATCGTTCGCCAGGGAAAAAACCGACACCTAAATAGCACGAAAGGTTTAAATATTGACGAAGAAATGGGTCGAAAAGTCTTAAAATCGACTAACTAATGGGGCAAACATCTTACCATCTGAAAACGAAAGGGGCTAAACACGAGGGAGAAAGTGGTCCAGAAAAACGGCCCATGTCCCCTTAAGCAATATGACGTATAATAATAATAATAATAATAATAATAATAATAATAATAATAATAATGCGTTATATATATACTTACTCTGCGATCCAAAGCTTTCCTCGGGAGCCTGCTTCATTTTGGAACCCGTCTTTTTGTAATGCCAGTAAGAGAGGATGGCTCTGAGTAAAGGAGAAAAAAAGGAAGAAAAGAACAGTGATTATCCCCTTCTGTACCGTCGACGTCAGAAGAGACCAGGCTCGTTGGGGATTCCATCCTACGAGGACAGGTCGAAGAGTTCTGCGACAGAGTCCCAAATCAACGAAAAAGATTTTGCATCCCAGGAGCTGGACTGGACGACATTGTGGAAGCCTTCGAAGATACCACAAAGGATGCAAATGAAAATACCCTTTTTGTCATCCATGCTGGTTCAAATGACGTCATGCGCACCAGATCCGAAGAGTTGATGGAGAAATATCGCAAGATGATCCAGCACTACAAAAACAAGTCAAGGAATATCATCATCTCAGGCATTCTCCCCAAGATCGACGCACCTGACAAATTCTACGACAAGGCTTTCAGCACAAATAGCCGACTAAAACATTTGTGTCTGAGGGAAGAAGTTGAATTCATCAACCTCTGGGACAACTTCTACAACCAGCCTACTCTGTTCCGCAAGGATGGCACTCATCTAAACCCTGTGGGTTCAGCACGCATGGGTCGTCTCCTACACGAAGCAGTCCGCAGCCATGGATCAAAAAAACGCCATCCGAGAAGAAGCAGCAGTGACATAAATCATCCAACGCCAAGAATAAAACAGAGGCAACCGAGGACCACCAGCGATAAGGACCGAAGACAGCGAGGACCGAGGACAGCCATGAACATAAATGTAGATCCGACAAGAACCAAAAATATTATTAAAGAGCGTTCCGTGAGTTCTAAAATAACAAATTTAAAGGTTTTCTATGCAAACGCTCGTAGCATACGCAATAAATTTTCAGATTTAGAGGAGCTAGTGTTTACAGAAAATTATGATGTGATTGGCATAACAGAATCTTGGCTCAATACAGAAGATAGAGACTTTTTAGCAGAGTATTCACTTCCCGGTTATGTAATGTTTGAGAAAAGCCGAATAAATCGAAATGGAGGTGGCGTTTTACTTTATATCAAAGAAAGTCTTAACCCTACCCTCTTGTCAAAACCTCAAATTGTGAACGTCGACGCATCTTTTGTGCTAATAAAGAATAATAAAGGTACCAAAATAATACTTGCATTAATATACAGACCTCCAGCTCAATCAGTGCAAACTGACCGATAAATTTATGAACAAATTGCAGATGTAAGTAACTCACAAGATACCGTAATTTTTGGTGACTTTAATTTACCTGTGACCAAGTGGGGCGATACTCTTACTTCACACTCCGGACATGACTTGTAGACGAACTTGCAAGAGAGTTCGCTTTATCAATTTGTTGGAACGCCGACCCGTGGTAATAACGTTCTTGACATTGTACTTGCAACAAAAGAAGAATTAATAGAGAATTTGAATGTTGGTGATGAATTCAGTAACAGCGACCATCGTACGATAACTTTCACTTTAAAGTTTACTAGTAACGAACCAAATAGTAGCATCGAAAAAGTCCCTAATTTCAAGAAAGCAAACTTCCATAAACTTAGAGCTATGTTTAAAGAAACTGACTGGAGCTTTTTAATTCACAATAACGACATAAATACATCTTGGAAGTTATTCGAAGCTACTTACCTAAAAGCAGTGCAAGACTGCATACCATCGAAAACTCGGCGTCCAGGCCATAATAATAAGCCCAAATGGTGGAATAAAGATATTTCAAACTGCCTGCTTGCTAAAAAATTTGCTAATGATAGATTAAAATCCTCACAAAATGACGAAGAACGGCTGAAATTTGTAGAGCTACGACGCAAAGCCAAAAAGTTAATTAAGCAAAGTAAAAAGACCTTAGAGTTACATATTGCGAATCAAAGTAAAACAAACCCGAAAGAATTCTATAGTTATATCAGAAAGAAAAAAGTAGTTACTTCAACTGTTGGACCGTTAGTCGATGAAAATGGAGAATACACCAAAGACGAAGAACAAATGAGTAATGCCCTCAATACCTTCTTTGCATCAGTTTTTACAACAGAAGACCTCAGTGATATCCCTACACCATCGCCGATTCAGATTGATAATTCAGATGTTCTAAGCAATATCACCGTTACAGAGAGAGAAGTATTGAATTGTTTAGATAAACTCAAGGTAAATAAAACGCCTGGACCTGATACAATCTCGCCTAGAGTTCTAAAGGAAGCTAAGGATGAGCTCTCTAAACCACTGACATTACTATTCAATAAATCCTTGCAGTCTGGAACTATGCCCGATCAGTGGAAGCTAGCCAACGTAACACCGATATTAAAAAAGGCAGCAAATCCCTACCCAGTAACTATCGTCCAATTAGCTTAACCTCAGTTGTATGTAAAATGCTAGAAACGGTCATACGAGACAGACTCGTAAATCACTTAGAGGAAAATAACATACTTAAAGATACTCAACACGGCTTTCGTAAAAAACGTTCCTGTTTAACAAACCTCTTAGACTTCTTCCACGATATCCTCAACCTCTACGATGAGAGTAAAGCTGTAGATATTATATACCTTGATTTTCAAAAGGCCTTTGACAAAGTTCCCCACAAACGTTTACTGCTAAAACTAAAAGCGCATGGAATACAAGACGGTGTGTTGAAATGGATAGAAAATTGGCTCAGCGACAGAAAGCAAAGAGTAGTCATAAACGGTAAGGCATCAAAATGGACCAATGTAAGTAGCGGGGTACCCCAGGGATCGGTACTAGGACCAATTCTCTTTCTAATTTACATCAACGATATAGATGAGGGTCTCACCTGTACAATCTCAAAATTTGCTGACGATACAAAAATTGCAAATAGCGTACTCTCAAAAGAACAAGTTGACGATATGCAACACAATCTAGATAAATTGTCATGTTGGGCCCAAATTTGGCAAATGAGTTTCAATGCGGATAAATGTAAAGTACTACATATCGGATACCTAAATGAGAAAGCAAACTATTCGATGAATGGCACTCAGCTTAAGAATGTAAACAGAGAAACCGATCTGGGAGTAACAATATCGAGTAACCTAAAACCGAGTCAACAATGTTCAGAAGTTGTTAAGAAGGCAAACAAAATAATTGGCTTTATAGGCAGGTCATTTGAGCATAAATCCAAAGAAGTTATCCTAACCCTTTACAATTCATTAGTCCGCCCTCTTCTGGAATACTGCGTTCAATCCTGGTGCCCTTATTACCAAAAAGATATAAACAAGCTAGAACGAGTTCAACGTAGAGTTACCAAAATGATACCTAGCCTAAAGAACAAACCATACGAAGAGCGTCTTAGAGAATTAAATCTATTTCCTTTAACCCAGCGCAGATTAAGAGGTGACTTAATTCAAGTGTTCAAAATCATCAAAGGCATCGACAATATGAACTGTAGTAAGTACTTCACTATCGACCAATCTAATTACACGCGGGGAAACGGTTGCAAAATTATTGGTAAATCTTTTAACTCACACGAATCTAAGAATTTCTTCTTCAATCGAGTTGTCAACTTGTGGAATGGGCTTCCCCGAAACGTTATAGACTGCATCACCGTTGATTCATTTAAACTCCGCCTAGACAAATATCTCGCATCAAACCCGCGACTGACTGCGTTTGTAAATGAATAACTTTATTTTATCCCCCCCTCAGTTACTAACCCATCTGTCCCCTACTAACTTCCTAATCCTGCCACGGACATTAGTTCCAGGGCAGTAATTCCCTTTCCAATGTTCCCTTACCCACTCTAAACCACTGTTTGGACACTTGATCCTCAGTGTTTTGGAGGACAAGCAACCTAGAAGGGTCACTAGATCTGTCGTTGCTTGATTTCCTTTGTACTCCTTTGTACTTTGTACTCCTTTGTACTCCTTTGTACGTCCTGTTTTTTTTACTGCATTCTGGCTACTCCTAATCGATTTTATTCAGTTTAGGAAGTATCTCTAGCAATTATTATAAGGCTACGAGCTGAGTATTAAAAAAACGAGCGATTAAGGGGGGTCACCGGCTTTTTTTGTATCTTTCTCTCCATTTCTCTCTTTCTCTGGCTTGTATCCATTCGGCCCTATTCAGCCAACTGGTTTAAGACTTATCCCCATCCAGTTGTCGATTTCTTCCTGGCGAGCGATAGCGAGCCAGCATTGTATGGAGAAATCCGGCTTCGCCGGAGAAATTTTTCTATCGAAAATTTTTACAAATTTAGCTTGCTGTCAAAACAAAAATATATAATGCTGGCTCGCTACCGCTCGCCAGGAAAATATTGACATCTGGATGGGGGTAAACGTCTTAAACAGTAGGCTGAATGGGGCCGATTGGATACAAGCCAAAGAGAGGGGAGAGAAAGAGAAAAAAAAACGAGGTGGGCTCCCTTAAATTACGTTATTATAGTATTACCGTTTTCTTTGGAGATCATCCCTTTCTGGCTAAAATTAGATGATTTTATGCAGTTTAACAAGGACCTATTATACCCTTCAGCACCATGACACTTTTTTTACTTTGATTTTGGGTATAATTAGATGATTTTATGCAGTTTAACGAGGAAATTAACAACCTATTTTCCAGTCCCACATATTTTGTTTTATCTTTTTGAGTCCCACAATACCTGGACGGGTTTCGAATGAGGAGAATAGCAGGCTGGGTCCCGTCAATCAAATCGTAGCGCTCTCGATAATTGTTGAGGTTCTTGTCGTAGAGGGAGGCACCGTGGGTCTTCTGAACGAGGGTAGTGCCGCTGTTCTCGTCCACCCTTTCTCCCAGAAATCCTATAGAAACAAACGAACACACATGGATAATAAAGGGACTTGCTGGCCTCCTTTTCCCTCGTGTTTAGCCCCACGTTCGGCCCATTAGTTTGGCTAGTTTATGTCTTCACCCCATTTCTTTGTCAATATTGAGACCTGAACGAGGGTAGTGCCGCTGTTCTCGTCCGTCCCTTCTCCCAGATATCCTACAGAAACAAATGAACACACATGGATAATAAAGGGACTTGCTGGCCCCCTTTTCCCCTCATGTTTAGCCCCAGTAGTTATCAGATTTTGAGACGTTCGGCCCATTAGTTTGGCGATTTTAAGATCCCATTTTTTTTGTCAATATTAAGACCTTCTGAACGAGGGTAGAGTGCCGCTGTTCCCATCCACCCTTTCTCCCAGATATCCTACAGAAACAAACAAACAAGCATGGATAAAGAGAAGTTGATGGCCCCTTTTTCCCTCTTGAGGATAATTTATTAAGCTTGATGGAGGTCTAGCGAGGAAACTAAAACAATAATATAAAACAAAAATACATTAATTAATAAATATATATACCCTACTCCCTTAAGCCATTTGCTGTGACCTACCCACTAAAAAAATGTCCTCATGGTGTCAATCATTAGAACATTTGGTTGAGCTTGTGTTTATGCTATCAACCATTAGAACATTTGGTTGAGGTTGTGTTTACGCTATCAACCATTAGAAGATTTTGTTGAAATGGTGTTTACGCTATCAACCATTAGAACATTTGGTTGAGCTTGTGCTTATGCTATCAACCATTAGAAGATTTTGTTGAGATGGTGTTTACGTTATCAACCATTAAAATATATTATTGAGCTTGTGTTTACGCTATCAACCATCAGAAGATTTTGTTGAGCTTTTATTCTGTCTCGAGTCGGCCACCCCCAGTAAAAAAAAAAAAAAAAATGGGGAATGGGCCTGAGCAAATAGATAGATATATATATATATATTGTTTCCTACCAGCTTCAATAAGGAGTGCACTATGATAGGTTGATCCCGTGAAGACCCCCGTAGCGGCCTCCAGTAGGTAGCGCGTCCAGGTATTGCCGGAACACGGGTACGATACCAGTCTGACCTGGGGTAGAGCCTGGCCGAACCTGAATAAAACAAGAATTAAGCCATTTCTTCTTTAAAAAAAAAAAAAAAAAAAAAAAAAAAAAAAAAAATCCTGTACCGGTAACGTCTTTTGAAATTATATTCTAACTATGTGGAGACGATTTTGTGCATATTAATTAAGAAGGATCGGTGGTAGTAAAAGGGGATTTTTTTTTTTTTTTTTTTTATTTATTTATTTTTTTTTTTTATACATTTCACCACACCACCAAACACCTCCAATTAAATTAATGAAAGCATATATGTGATCCACCGGGATTCGAACCCGGGTTATCACACACAGATTTTTAGACACCTTAACCATTACACCACCAAAATGGTTAAGCGAATTTTATAGTCACCGAAAAAGGGCATGGAGAATATTTTTACAATGAAGATTAATGCTTGAAAAATAATTGTGTAACAAGAGTGTGAAGAATACTATATATTTCATGTACATAAGCCTTTAGCCGTCTCTCATATTACAGAAATTACGAGTTGAAGTCTGCACAACAATGACAAAATGTATTCAGGATAATCTTCAACTATGTTCATTCAATGTTTTGTATTATTTTTTTTTCAGTTATGTTAAAGTATGGCCTTTCCTCTTTCTTTTGATGTAAGCTATAATACATTGAAGTAGACACGATTATTGTGGGTTAAAACATTGTGATATTAATGTTTTGGTCGCATGCCAGTTTCTATGTTAGTGATTTTGAGTCGACTACCATTAATTGAGAAGTTTGATTGTTCATTCCTGTAACCTACTGTTTATGCAGTACTTTACATTTATCAGTATTGAAAGTAATTTTCTAGGTTTGGGCCCAATTTGCTAATTTATCTAAATTATTTTGGATATGTTGAACATGCAAGAGATATACCACTATGTTCGCAATATTGGTATCATCTGTGAATTTTTGAATTGTAGCCTACTGTATATGAAAGATCATAATCAATGTCATTGATATAAATCAAGAAAAGAAGAGGTCCGAGTACTGAGCCTTGGGGCACACCACTTGTTACATGTTTCCAGTCTGAGGTTTTTAACTTAACCTAACTTAACGGAATCTGAAGAAGGGGTTAGAAAATATATATAGTAATTGAAACTGAAGTAGTGGTACAGTATATATATATATATATATATATATATATGTTTATGGAACATTAGTATAGTTAACCCCTTCTGTTTATGGAACATTAATATAGTTAACCCCTTCTGTTTATGGAACATCAGTATAGTTAACCCCTTCTGTTTATGGAACATTAGTATAGTTAACCCCTTCTGTTTATGGAACATTAGTATAGTTAACCCCTTCTGTTTATGGAACATTAGTATAGTTAACCCCTTCTGTTTATGGAACATTAGTATAGTTAACCCCTTCTGTTTATGGAACATTAGTATAGTTAACCCCTTCTGTTTATGGAACATTAGTATAGTTAACCCCTTCTGTTTATGGAACATTAGTATAGTTAACCCCTTCTGTGTATGGAACATTAGTATAGTTATCCCCTTCTGTTTATGGAACATTAGTATAGTTAACCCCTTCTGTTTATGGAACATTAGTATAGTTAACCCCTTCTGTTTATGGAACATTAGTATAGTTAACCCCTTCTGTTTATGGAACATTAGTATAGTTAACCCCTTCTGTTTATGGAACATTAGTATAGTTAACCCCTTCTGTTTATGGAACATTAGTATAGTTAACCCCTTCTGTACCGGCGACGTCTTTTTACTTTTATTCTCTCTATATTTAGACCATTTTTGTGCAGGCTAGGAAGGATCTGTGGTTGCTAAGAGGATTAACTGAGATCGCGTGTATGCCTTTTAATAGTTATAGGTCTTTCCTAAGCTAAATTATGTTGTATAATAGTTGCCAGAATATAATGAAAATGACGGCACCAGTAATGAATGGGTTACAGAACATGCAGAATTGTCCTTGTTTTGTCAATTTGTTTTGGGAGTGTAACCGACTGGGCCTTTTATAGGACCATATCGCGGAGTTTTGCATCCTCCCTGGCCCTCAACAACTATTAAATATATGATATGTGCTGCAATGACTAGCTGACACATATAGGCTTAGCTCTTACTTGATATATTTGCAATTTGTTTACGTATTTTATTCTTTAGTTTCATAAGGTTCTCAAGTATCAATTAACAGTACTTAGTATAATATTATATGCATATACAGTATTCATGTCTGAATATATATATATATATATATATATATATATATATATATATATATATAATTATATATATATACAGTATATATATATATATATATATATATATATATATATATATATATATATATATATATATATATATATATATATATATCGTATATATATATATATATATATATATATATATATATATATATATATATATTATCTATATATACTGTATATACACACACTCACACACACATACTGTACATACACACTAGCGCACACGTTATGATCACTTAGAGGTATTACACGGTCGTTATCTTAATCTGTGTGTGATATACCTTCATTGCTATATAATGACATAACACTTAGAGGTATTACACGGTCGTTATCTTAATCTGTGTGTGATATACCTTCATTGCTATATAATGACATAACACTTAGAGGTATTACACGGTCGTTATCTTAATCTGTGTGTGATATACCTTCATTGCTATATAATGACATAACACTTAGAGGTATTACACGGTCGTTATCTTAATCTGTGTGTGATATACCTTCATTGCTATATAATGACATAACACTTAGAGGTATTACACGGTCGTTATCTTAATCTGTGTGTGATATACCTTCATTGCTATATAATGACATAACACTTAGAGGTATTACACGGTCGTTATCTTAATCTGTGTGTGATATACCTTCATTGCTATATAATGACATAACACTTAGAGGTATTACACGGTCGTTATCTTAATCTGTGTGTGATATACCTTCATTGCTATATAATGACATAACACTTAGAGGTATTACACGGTCGTTATCTTAATCTGTGTGTGATATACCTTCATTGCTATATAATGACATAACACTTAGAGGTATTACACGGTCGTTATCTTAATCTGTGTGTGATATACCTTCATTGCTATATAATGACATAACACTTAGAGGTATTACACGGTCGTTATCTTAATCTGTGTGTGATATACCTTCATTGCTATATAATGACATAACACTTAGAGGTATTACACGGTCGTTATCTTAATCTGTGTGTGATATACCTTCATTGCTATATAATGACATAACACTTAGAGGTATTACACGGTCGTTATCTTAATCTGTGTGTGATATACCTTCATTGCTATATAATGACATAACACTTAGAGGTATTACACGGTCGTTATCTTAATCTGTGTGTGATATACCTTCATTGCTATATAATGACATAACACTTAGAGGTATTACACGGTCGTTATCTTAATCTGTGTGTGATATACCTTCATTGCTATATAATGACATAACACTTAGAGGTATTACACGGTCGTTATCTTAATCTGTGTGTGATATACCTTCATTGCTATATAATGACATAACACTTAGAGGTATTACACGGTCGTTATCTTAATCTGTGTGTGATATACCTTCATTGCTATATAATGACATAATAATCTAACAGGAAGTATCAGGCACCAGATAGACAGATAGATTGATAGATAATTGGATATATAAATAGATAAATAGTTTGATAGATAGATAGATAGATAGACAGTTGGATACAGCAGATGGACGAATAGACAGAGAAACATATAGAAATAAAATCGCCTAGACGTAGCCGAACTCAAATAAAATAAACGTCGCCTGCACTCGACGGGTTACGGGGAGATTTCCACTTGAGGGACTTTTTTCTTGACCCCTTTCATCCTCATGTCTAGCCCCATCGCTTTTGAGATTTTAAGACGTTTGCCCCATTAGTTTGGTGATTTTTAAGAATTTCCGCCCCATTCTGTCAATTTTAAGACCTTTCGTGCCATTTAGGTGTCGATTTTATCCTGCCGAGCGATAGCGAGCCTGTAATTTAAAAGTAATCGGCCTTCGGCCGGGACATTTTTCTACCGAAAAATGTACAAATTTATCTTGAAAGGGGGTCAAGGGGGTGAAATTTTAAGATTGCTTGAGGAGTAGGAAACAAACTAGAAACCTCCCCTTAACCTCACACCGACTTACCATTAAAATCCCCATAGGCTCGAATACCAGGTGATCGGGAAGGGTTGACTTGGTAGTAACTAGAGGAACAGAAATGGTTGATGAGTTTCAGAAACAAATAATACCCTAGGGCAGATTTGGATTTATTTATTTATATATTTACTTATTTATTTATATATATATATTGTTATTATATATTATTATTATTTTATTATTATTATTTTTATTATTATTATTATCACTATTATTTTAGTATCCTCCCTAGACCTCCGTCAACCTTAAAACAATACTCCCAAGACCCCTCTTCCTGATAAATGTGTGCATTATTCGGTAATAAAATAAAAATAAAAAACATAAAAAATGCGTTCCTCCTAAATTGCAGCTAGGCTCCGCTATCACTCGCCATGAACAAATCGACACTTTAATAGCATTAAAGATAGTAAAAATGCAAAACCAATGGGGCGAATGTCTCATAAGATCTTGAAACTAATGGGGCTAAGCATGAGGGGGAACGCATTCCAGACCCCACATAACTCTTTCAACTTGGATATTTTTTAAATGTCAATTATATAAGGTACACAATTTAATATTCAACATAGCATTAACATTTGAAGCATAAAGCAAATGGATGTTATATATATATATATATATATATATATATAAACACAACAGTGGGGTGGAACACAACAGGGGGGTGGAACACAACAGGGGGGTGGAACACAACAGTGGGGTGGAACACAACAGTGGGGTGGAAGGGGCGTACATTATCTAATCACAGTTAATATGAATGTTTTATGATTAGATAACCCCACTTTTGTATTCATATATATATATATAATTATCCTAAGGCTGAACATTTGTAATTATAATATTTTCGCTTCCTGCAATTACTGTATATATATACAGTATATATACAGTATATATATATATATTGTATATATACACAGTATCCTACAACTAGGTTTGAATTGAAATATATTCGCCTAGTGGGTTTCCCTTCTCCCTAACATAAATAGGATAGAAGGCTGAGTGTCTTTTAGACTGCCGTGGTGTAATTGATTAAAGCGTCGGCTATCGTTCTGATGGTCGATGGTTCGATCCCCACTGAGAGACTAGAAACATTTAGTGGCTCACGTGTATTTGTGATATATTCTCAATATATATATATATATATATATATATATATATATATATATATATATATATATATATATATATATATATATATACTGTATATGATTGTGTTTGTGTATGTGTGTGTGTGCTAATAGATTGGCTCGTGAGAATATTCAATGTGTGCTTTGTTGTGTTATGGTACCATTAGATTGGAGGTGTGCATGTGTAGTACCTTTATACAAGGGTAAGGAAGATCGGCAGGAGTGTTCAAGTTATAGAGGTATTAGTTTACTATCAGTTGTTGGAAACTTGTATGGCAGGGTGTTGATAGAGAGGATAATAAAGGGTACAGAAGGTGCAATAGGAGAAGAGCAGTGCGGTTTTAGGAGGGGAAGAGGGTGTGTGGATCAGATGTTTGCAGTACAGACAGCTATGCAAGAAGAATTTAGAGAAAAGTCAGGAGGTATTTTGGCTTTTTTTGGATTGGGAAAAAACGTATGATCGTGTGGCTAGAGAAGAAATGTGGAAGGCACTAAGGTTTTATGAAATTGAAGGAAACTTGTTAAGAGCAGTCAAGAGTTTTTATGAAGAGAGCAAAGCGTGTGTTTGAGTAGGGAATGAGTTGAGTGAATGGTTTGAGGTAAATGTAGGTCAGCGACAGAGTTGTGTAATATCACCATGGTTGTTTAATGTATGTGTGGATGGTGTGGTGTGAGGGAGGTAAAAATGAGTTCGGTGGGTAAAGGATTGGGTTTAGAAGGAAAGAATGGTGGTGATTAAGAGTTGAATCAGTTGTTGTATGCTAATGTTACAGCACTGGTGGCGAATTCTGAGAAGCTGCAGCGAGTAGTAACAGAGTTTAGTATGGTATGTGGGAGGAGAACCTGAAGGTGGATATCAATAAAAGTAAAATGATGGTGGGTAATAGAGATGCTCGTAGGGTGAATCTAAATGTACGGCTGTATGGGGAAATGCTGGAACAAGTGGAGTGTTTTAAATATCTAGGAGTGAAAAGTAGGGGTACCGGTCTGGAAATGGAGGTAAGACTGAGAGTGTATGAGGGAAGGAAAGTTTTCGGAGCAATGGGAAGTAAGTGGAAGGTGAGAAATCTTGGTATGAAAGCTAAAAGTGCAATGTACCAAGGGATGGTTGCACCAACAGTGAGCTATGGGGATGAGACATGGGGTCTGAATATGCCAGATAAAAGAAGATAGTAGCCAGAATAAAGTTAAAAGGTCTAGTTGGCTACAGTATACCAGTGAAAATTAATCTGAAAATAAAATCTAGGAATACCAGGCCTTTGCATTTTTCTATGATAAATATACAAAAGTACTGTAGCTTAAAGGGGGGTTAGGGGTGGGGGGATAGCTTCAAGGATGTCTGGGGATTTTTTTTTTTTTTTCCCTTGGGGTCATACTAAAATGAATTGCTTGCAAAAGAAAAACAAAAATAATAAAACAAAACTATACAAAGGAAGGCCACAGTCAAGGCGTCAGGTGAACCAGTGCTACCTGAAGTATAAGGGAATACAAAGGAATACAAAGTACTGTAGTACAAACGGCAACAGACCTATTGGTCCTTACGGGGCTGTTTGGATATCTAAAACTACTATTCTACTGTCTACGAGGTAGAGAAAAGGATAGCAAGGAAGAAGGCTCCTCCCCACCCACCACTCCCTCCAGCTAATGCTGACACGGAAACAGTTGGAAAAATACCTTGTAGTACGGAAAAACTGACACGAAATTCCTGATAGAAAGGAGACAATGAAATTGATTTATAATCTAAGCTAACTCTATTACTATAATTCTGAAAGGGAACAGGTGTATGAATATCAATATACAGTACATTGCGGTATGCGTTGTCACTCATGTTTGCAGAAGAGGAGGAGGAGGAAGGCATACACTGAAGACGAAGAAGAAGACGAAAACGAAGAATGTGAGGAAGAAAGGGAAAACGAAGGAGAACACGAATCAAAAGACAAGGAAGAAGTTGAAGGGGAGAAAAAAGAACGAGAAGAGGAGAAAGAAGAACGAGAAGAGGAGAAGGAAGAACGAGAAGAGGAGGAGGAAGAACAAGAAGAGGAGGAGGGAGAAGAAAAAGAGAAGGAGGAAGACGAAGAAGAGGAGGAAGAACAAGAAGAGGAGGAGGTGGAAGAACAAGAAGAGGAGGAGGAAGAATAAGAAGAAGAGGAAGAACAAAAAAGAGAAAGAGGAGGAAGAACAAGAAGACGAGGAGGCGGAAGAACAAGAAGAGGAGGAAGAACAAGAGGAGGAGGAAGAAGAACAAGAAGAGGAGGAAGAGGAAGAGGACGCGCTTCAGAGCTTCTACCTAAACAATTATTTTGTCCTATAGTCATCCTCCTATGAAATGAGCTACAAGGTGGTGTCCCTCGCCCTGTGCGGTGTTGTCAAATATTCAAAGCTTTAACAACAAATGTTAGTTTTTCAGGCTATTAACAAATTAATTTTAGCTTTTATGACCTCCTTCCATATTCTCTCCTTACCTTCCTTCTTTCTTGTTTCCCTTTTCCCTTTCTCATTGTGCTCCATCTAAACTAATATTATTTTGATGAGTGTGTTTGATATCGGTGTAGTATAACACCGTTATGCTAGCTAACTCCGCCCCCTACCTTAACTATTTGCATATTTATATATCAGAGAGAGAGAGAGAGAGAGAGAGACGTGAAATAATATCGATTATTTTGTTATAGCACTCCCATAGAAGAGTTGTTCGTGGTCAATGTCTCATCACCTAGTATTAAGAAGGTGTTCTTGATCCTGCTATATCAGAAGACTACCTTTAATATTATTCTACATAGACTACACACAGTTGATATCATTGAAATTGAGGAACAGCGTGGATTAAATACTTTACAATCAAACTACCGTCAATTACCGTGTGATTATGTAAGACCCTTCCTAAGCTAAATACAATGTTCACGGAGCAGTTAGAACGATATACTCTAATATATATTCCAAGTTGGCATAGGACTGCATGTCTAGTTATATTTCACAGAGAGAGAGAGAGAGAGAGAGAGAGAGAGATATATATATATATATATATATATATATATATATATATATATATATATATATATATATATATATAAGCAAACTGGTTACTTGATACAATACGGACACTAACTCCTCTCCTTGCCTTGACTATTTGCATGTTTATATTTCCAAGATAGAGAGAGAGAGAGAGAACATTAAATCTGGAGTTAATAAAACACCGCATTAATTACCTTAAACTGTTTACTTGACGATACAATAGTGACACAACTTACTAATCACTTTTTTGCGTTTTGCAAGGGCGATTAAAATTCAGTATTGACACATTTATTTTTCTAGGGATGGCCTTAAATCTGCATTTAATATATTAGTATGCAGTTTGATCTAAACTGTTTATTTATATTTGGAATGTAACACTTGTATGCTAGCTTCGCTCGTGATCTGATCATAATAATATCATATATATTAACGACCTTGATGTAGGAATAACTACCAAAATAAGTAAATTTGCAGGTTACACTAAAATAGGAAGAGTGGTAAATTCTGATGATGATATTCAGGCTCTCCAAATATATTAGATACACTACAGGAATGGGCAGTAAATTGGCAGATGAAGTTCAATGTAGATAAAATAAATGCAGTATAGTAAAATTTGGGAAATCGATACAAATGCAGGATATAGATTACATAACGTGAATATAAGAAACTCAGATAATGAAAAATATTTGGGAGTCATCGTCAACTGAGATTTTAAACTTAGAAATCAATGCATTAATGCTTTAAATAAGGCAAATAGAGTTCTCGGATATCTGTAAGTGTGAGTAATAGAACAGCAGACGTAATCTACATCTCTGTTGGTCATTCAGCTCTGGGGAAAGCACTTGCTATATATGACATTATGACACTAATAAACAATAATATAATCATAAATAAATGAGCAAATAAATACGCAGAGAGAGAGAGAGTGAGTGAGTGAGTGAGTGAGTTAGAAATAGTTAGTGAGTGAGAGAGAGAGGTTGAACATGTGCAAGTTTACTAATTAATTGCCCTAGCCCATATTCTAGACCAAAATCAAAATATTGATAACATTAAATAGATTCTCAGTAAATCCTGAATAGAGAGAGATTATATTGGTCTTTAATTTATTTATAAATCTAATCACTCTCTGTGTTTGTTTGTTTGTCTACCCCCTCCCTCTCCCCCCCCCACCCGTCTCTCTCTCTCTCTCTCTCTCTCTCTCTCTCTCTCTCTCTCTCTCTCTCTCTCTCTCTCTCTCTCTCTCTCTCTCTAATACGTTAATTGGAAGCCATAGTGAGATAATCTGGTAATGGAGTCGCGAACACCGACTTAATTGAGAGAGAGAAGGTGATTTACATAGATAGATAGATAACTGCATAGACAGATGGATAGGTAAGATTGCTAGATAGATAGAGTGATAGATGGACCAATACATAGTAGATAGATAGTTAGACAGACAGACAAATATACATATATATCGATCAATATTATGTCTTAAAACTCGAGAGTTGGAAGAACAGTAAACAGAGATAATGTATATGACGAGGTCAACTCATTGAAGTGTGTCAATATTTTTCTGGTGAGCGGTAGCGAGTATATATATATATATATATATATATATATATATATATATATATATATATATATACCGGTATATATATATTTTTTTTTTTTTTTTTTTGACAGCAAGCTAAGTTTGTACATTTTTCGATAGAAAAAATTCTCCGGCGAAGCCGGATTTCTCCATAAAATGCAGCCTCGCTATCACTCGCCAGGAAGATATCGACACCTGAATGGGGATAAACGTCTTAAAACAGTTGGCTGAATGGATACAAGGCAGGGAAAGAGAGAAAAGGAGAGAAAGATAAACAAAAGCCGGTGACCCCCCCTTAATGGTTTTTGGCAAAGTGGATGATAGCAAAATGTATTGGTCTAATATTAACACAACAAACAACCATGGCCGGAAGTTAGAATGCAAAAGGTTCAACACTATAGTCTATTCGCTGTAAGTAGGCGAGAAATCATGCCCTCTAATCTCTGTAACTCAAAACGACTAGGAGTAATCGAGCTAATATTTCTACCATTTGGGAAGAGTCAGTCAAGGAATATATATGGAAATTTACAGCCAATTTGCTCTAGCCCTTTTTGAGTTACAGAGGATAGAGGTCATGATTTTTCGCCTACTTACAGCGAATAGACTATAGTGTATGAGGAAACCTTTCCACATATAAGATCTGTTCTACCAAGAAATGGGCGAAAGTCTTAAGGTTTGAAAACTAACGGGGCTAAACTTGAAGGAGAAGGGGGTCCAGAAAAAAATACGAAGTACCTCCCCTTTACTCTATTCCACTTGACCACTTGCGAGTTTCGGTCTATAAGGAAATTAGAAGTTATAGACCTCGATATATAGCGGAATTATCAGCTATAAGATTGATGTAGTTTATAAATAGATACATAAATAGATAAATAGATACATAAATAGATACATAGATACATAAATAGATACATAACTAGATAAATAGATACATAAATAGATACATACATAGATAAATAGATACATAAATAGATACATAGATACATAAATAGATACATAGATACATAAATAGATACATAACTAGATAAATAGATACATAAATAGATTAATAGATACATAAATAGATACATAGATACATAAATAGATAAATAGATACATAAATAGATACATAGATACATAAATAGATAAATAGATACATAGATACATAAATAGATACATAACTAGATAAATAGATACATAAATAGATAAATAAATGGATAAATAGATACATAAATAGATACATAAATAGATACATAAATAGATACATAAATAGATAAATAGATACATAAATAGATGCATAACTAGATAAATAGATACATAAATATAGTAAATAGATACATAAATAGATAAATAGATACATAAATAGATACATAACTAGATAAATAGATACATAAATAGATACATAACTAGATAAATAGATACATAAATAGATACATAAATTGATAAATAGATACATAAATAGATACATAACTAGATAGATAAAAGATATAAATAGATACATAAATAGATGCATAACTAGTTAAATAAATACATAAATAAATACATAACTAGTTAAATAAATACATAAATAAATACATAACTAGTTAAATAAATACATAAATAAATAAATCACTAGTTAAATAAATACATAAATAGATACATAATAGATAGATAGAAACATAAATAGATACATAATAGATAGATAGAAACATAAATAGATACATAACTAGATAAATAGATACATAAATAGATACATAAATAGATGCATAACTAGATAAATAGATACATAAATATAGTTAATAGATAATGACATCAAATTCAGCCAATCTTTCTATCCGTCTTAATCTAAACATCTAAATATGCTTAATATTGATGTTTACGCCTTCAACAACTCGAATCATTGTTGTATTTCTACTAAACATTGATGTTTACGGCTCCAACTTCCTTATAGCCCGAAACTCGCAAGTGGTCTATTAAGGACCTATAGCCTGTATGTGTATGTTTATGCTAGCGAAAAATTGACTCATCTTCATCTTAAACGGAGGATTTTAGTTTGCTCCCTAGACCTCTATCAAGCTTAAAAAACACCCCCAAGACCCCCTTCAAGATATATTTGTACATTTTTCGGTAGACAAATTTTCCGGTCGAAGGCCAGTTCCTCTTAAATCACAGGCTCGCTATCGCTTGCCAGGAACAAAATCGACACCAATATGGCACGACAGGTAAAGAAATGGGACGAAAGGTCATCATATCGACAAACTAATGGGGCGAACGTCTTACAATCTCAAAACTAATGGGGATAAACATGAGGGAGAAGGGGGACCAGAACAATTATATATCTTCCCTTAACACTCTTTCAATATCCCTTCCTTCAGCACGTTGACGTAATATTCATCGTATTCTAGTTACCATTAAATGATTTTCATGAGCTAATAATCCACCTCTAGGACTAAAAGGGGTAAACACGATCTCAGCAAACCCTCTGAATAGCATAGGTCCTTTTAACACTGCATAAAATCGTCTAATCGTAGCCAGCATCAAAGTAGAAAGCACTTCATGGTATACTGGAAGACTTAATCTATTGAGTATTTGAGAAACCATTAATTCCTTTTATGCTGGCTATCACTAAATTATTTTATATAGTTTCGGGAGGAATTATGAAGGTCAGAGGGTTAATTGAAATATACTTTGCTTCTTTTGATTCCTAGAGGGCCATCCAAAGCTGAACAAAATGGTCTAATGATAGCTGGAATGAAAAACAAAATTGATGTGAAGAGGTTAATGTGTTAATCTGTTTATCATTACTTTATTTTTTGCTTGCTACTTTATTTATGAAATGGTGCCATTATTAATTTATGGGGCAAGGCAGGAGATACTCGGCATTTATGTGTGTGTGTTGTTGTTGTTGTTCCCCAAGCTGCCTGGCCGAACAGCCCCAAGGCCCCGAGCAAGGCCAAGGCCATAACCGAGCGCCCCCACAGAACCCTCCCTGCCGACCACAATAAAGCCTGGGTGACCAAAGTCACTCCATGGCTGGGAGCTGAGGAGGGTGCGGAAACGCCCGGGAAACCAAAGCCCCACCCACGTCCCTGTGCCCCTCAGCAATTATGAAGAGAAAGTTGAGGGGCAAAGGAAAAAATGTGACGCTTTGGCTTCCAATCTTGGTAGATTGGGAGGTCAATCCACGGAAGAGACTTGAGATCTAGAAAATATATAAGTAAAAGGAACAGTCAGAGTAAGCTATGGGTATGGCAGAGATTACTCAGTTCTCACTCTGATAGACCAGCCCATCACCACATGACTAGAACCCAATCCTCTCAGCATCAGCTAGGAAAGGCCCTAGAAAGCCGCCTTTGGCGGGGGGGATAGCTCCCCTATTTCAACCCCTTTCGGGGTTGGGCACCCGCCTGTGTGTGTGTTAAGTGAGGGAGGTACTGTGTGTGTGTGTGTGTGTGTGTGCGTGCGCGTGTGTGTGTGTGTGTGTGTGTGAGTTTGCTGAGGAGATAGTGTGAGCGTTTGTGTGTGTGTGTTCATTTGGATAAGTAGCATTAGATTGAGAGAGAGAGAGAGAGAGAGGAAGCGAGCATAAAATTTAGAGAGGTAGGAAATGAGGTAATTTTGTGGATGATAGGAGATAACTGAGCGCCAATATAAAGATGTGGGGGCCTCTCTCTCTCTCTCTCTCTCAGGACTAGCATTCATTCTTTTAACAAATATTATGCACGCTTTCTTCCGTCTTTCTCAACTCACACACACACACACACACACACACACACACACACACACTCTCATACCCACACACACACACACACACTTGCAAATAGACGGTAGGCACATAAATAGAAACTCTTTAGTAACCAAATACACACACTCACATACCTCTCCTCTCTCTCTCTCTCTCTCTCTCTCTCTCTCTCTCTCTCTCTCTCTCTCTCTCTCTCTCTCTCACTGAAGAAATCTGAGTTAATGGAATGTGAAAATTAGTTCCCAAACTTAATAGAGTAATCAAAAGCGATAAAAAACTCAATCTTATCGGTATTAAAGGAGAGAGAGAGAGAGAGAGAGTGCGCGAGAGCAAGAGCGTGCGTAGGAAAGAGAGTTTGTGTTTTTGGTATACAGTATATTATATAAGTTCTAACTCTACCAGCGGACATAGATTCAATCGCTCAACATCGTGAAGTTCAGATGTACGAGTGAGACAACGTGACAGATAAGTGTTGCGACTAGCTCGTTTGTATTTTACCATCATATACTTACTGTGTCTGGTTGTCCCCTCTTGGCCTGTTGCAGCTACGACATCTCGAAACCGCATTGCAACTGCCTCCCTGTCTCGTCTCACAATCTCGGATAACTCCCTCTCACGCCACCTATTGAACTAATTCACTATAATCTATTCATAAATAATTAGGCACAACATCTTGACCTCTAACTCTAGAACTCAAAGGCGACTAGAACAATTGAGCAAACATTTCTACCATTTGGGAAGAGTCAGACAGGGAATATGTGTGGAAATATACAGCCCATATGCTCTGGCCCTTTGTGAGTTACAGAATGGACTATATGAATGGACTATAGGAACTGAATTCATACATCGCTAATTTAAGGTAGTGGAAATAGCACAAAATAATATAGTATATGGTGTAGCGTTGTGCTTTTTGGTATAGATAAATAGCTACAGAGAGAGAGAGAGAGAGATTCCGGATACAAGGTGAAAGACAAGGAAGGCAGACAGGAAGAAATTATAGGAGACTCCAGTGCAAGCAGTTCTCTCTCTCTCTCTCTCTCTCTCTCTCTCTCTCTCTCTCTCTCTCTCTCTCTCTCTCTCTCTCGTTCTTATTTGTGATGTATGTGTACTTGGTGTGTGAATGTGTGTGTGTGTGTGTGTGCTTGGTGCGTGGACATATATTTTGTATTTTCTGCTGTGTGTGTGTATTTGTTTGGTGTGTATGTGTGTGTGTGTGTGTGTGTGTTTTTTGGGGGGTGTGTGTGTGTGTGGAGAGCCACAGAGAGAGAGAGAGAGAGTCAGATGAGGAAGAGAGAGAGAGATAGAGAGAGATAGAGTAGAGAGAGCGAGAGTAGAGAGCGATAGAGACGAGAGAGAGAGCGGAGAGATAGCGAGAGCAGAGAGAGAGAAGAGATGAGAGAGGATGAGAGAGCTAGAAGAGAGAGAGAGAGAGAGAGAGAGAGAGAGAGAGAGGAGGAGAAGAGTAGAGAGAGAGAGGAGAGAGAGAGAGATAGAGAAGAGCTAGAGAGAGAGAGAGAGAAGAGAGCAGAGAGAGAGAGAGAGACGAGAGGAGAGAGAGTAGACGAGAGAGATAGATAGAGAAATGAGATTAAAAAGAGAGAAGAGACGTCGAGAGAGAGAGAGAGAGAGAAGAAGAAGAGAGAGAGAGAGAGAGAGAGAGAGAGAGAGAGAGAGAGAGAGAGAGAGAGAGAGAGAAGAGAGAGAGAGAGAGGATGAGAGAAGCAGAGAGCTGATCTCAGAGCTCAGATTCTCAGCTATCTAGAGTCAGCAGGCAGGCAGGCGGGATACCTGCCAATCTTTATGCCAATTTCCAAAATATATAATGTACTTTTTTTTTTTCGTTTCGCTTTTTTTTGTTTTTTTTTCGCGTGTACTTTTTTTTTAATGTATGTTTTGTTTTTGGTCCCTTTTTTTTTTTTTTTTTTTTTTTTTTTTTTTTTTTTTTTTGTTTTTTTTTTTCGGCGCCCAAACCCTGTCCACCATCAAGCCCCACCCTGCCAATTCACTCTCTACTACTATGGACAAACTCTCTCGCCCTCCCCTGTCCTCTACTGCTCTTCCCCTGCGTCCCTGTCGCTCTCCACTCACTGTCGCTCTCTTGCCTGCCCCTCCCTCCCTCTCTCTGACGTGCTTCCATCCCCTCTGCCCATCTGACAATGAGCCTCTCTCCTCGCAGCTCAGCCCGCTCGTATCGTCCGTCATCCTTCCATAAACGAGCTCCCTCTTCTCACGCTCAACGAACGTCTCCAAGGCCCCCCTCCATACATTCTCGGTCTTCAATCTGCCTCCTACTCATCCTATCACACGTGTCCGCGCCCACAATCATGTTTTGGGAGGCGGGAATTTAACCACCAACACAAAATTCCGACAAACACGCCCACGAGCAGCAAAGCACATTAGCCGACACACCACACACACAATCACAAGACCACAACCATACACTACACAACAAACCAGACGACACACAATACGCCAACAACACATGTCCTACACACAAAGCTGTTAATCTTTATGTTTTATTCTCTCATATTCAGTTTAATAATTTTCGTCCTGCTTTTTCTTCTTTTCGGTCCATCTGGGTGTGGTGGCGCTGGCTTCGGGGTGTGGCCACCCTTTTTTCCGTTTCACTGCTATCGCAGCCCCCCCTCCCCCCCCCTGCACCCTTTCTCCAAACTAATGGGGCTAAACACGAGGAAGAGGGGGGACCAGAAAAACGACCCATCTCCGC
Organism: Paralithodes platypus; assembly: GCA_032716605.1. Taxonomy (NCBI): domain Eukaryota; kingdom Metazoa; phylum Arthropoda; class Malacostraca; order Decapoda; family Lithodidae; genus Paralithodes; species Paralithodes platypus. Next base: position 13,751,901 of record CM064528.1, on the reverse strand, counting down.
TTAATTAGATCTCACCCTGCTTTCATTCTCTTTCACTGCTTTGTGCTGCATTCATTGTGAGCGCGTGAAAGAAAGAGAGACAGAGAGGAGGAAGGAAGAGTGTTTTTATGTATAAGAGAGAGAGAGAGAGAGAGAGAGAGAGGACGTGAAAGAGAGAAAGAGAGGAGGAAGGAAGAGTGTTTTTATGGAGAGAGAGAGAGAGACGTGAAAAAAAGAGGAGGAAGGCAGTGTTTTTATGGGGAGAGAGAGAGAGAGAGAGAGAGAGAGAGATTACAAATATATACATGATTGCGTGCTTTCTAAATTGAAATGATGTGAAAGGCCCGTATTCATAAACATTCCTAGAAACATTCCCAAAATGTGCCTCTAGGACCAAAGTTGTTCGCAGAGCCAACATGAAAACAATGAACCTGCCAGATATCTGCTACCGTGCTACGCTCGGACGCTCGCTGAGTATTTTTTTTTTTTTTTATAGCTGCGTTTACGATGTGATTTTCCACGTTTGACAGCATATAGAAGAACAAATATATATATACTCACGTGCAGCTTCGTCGAATTGCTCGGATGGCACACATGGACGAAGAAGAGCGTTACTTTTCGACTATGAGCTCCATTCGTGCAAATAGGTGCGTGTCTATATAACGGATCAACGAAGTGACATGTCTGTCATGGTTAAAAGCAGGTGTTAAAAGGATTAACAAAATCAAAATATTTATTGCCAAGGCTACACGACAATGCACCGCGAAACATTATGTAGCGGGTCAATCTGCCAATATTATGATTATTTTGTATTTGCTTCTTATAGTTGCTACTGAGGTAGATAGGCTAGTGATTGATTGATTGACTGAATGATTGACTAATTGATTGACTGATTGACTAACTGACTGAATGATTGACTGACTGACTGACTGACTGACTGACTGACTGACTGATTGGTTGACTGACTGATTGATTGATTGACTGACTAGCTGATTGACTGACTGATTGATTGACTGACTAATTCATTGACTGACTGATTGACTGCTTAATTGCTTGACTAACTGGCTGACTGATTGACTGACTGACTGATTGATTGACTAACTGATTGACTAACCGATTGACTGCTTGATTTGTTAACTGATCGATTGACTGATTGATTTGTTAACTGATCGATTGACTGATTGATTGACTAACTGATTGACTGGCTGATTGATTGACTGACTGATTGATTGAATGGTTGACTGATTGATTGATTAATTAGTTGACCGACTGATTGACTGACTGAGTATGTGCTTATGTATTAATATATTGCATTAATATGCATTTTAGATTTACTTGTATATATATATATATATTTGTATGTATAATTATATTACTTATTAATTTACGCATATTTTCATTATTATATTTAAAAAAAAAATAGTAACTGTTGTAATTATTTTATTTGTTCGTTTATTCAGTGATATTATTATTATTATTATTATTATTATTATTAGTTGTATTGTTTTTTTCGTTGTTGTTGTTGTTGTACTGTATTTTGTTAATGTTGTTTTGTATATTTTTTGACTGTATGCCCTCTCCCTATCTATAAGCTGGTGCCAAATCCGCTCTGCACCCCGTATGAATAACCAAGTGCCGTGTAAATCATAGGGTGCCAGGGAGGGCCAGAGTATATATTATATTGTTAGTGGATTGTTGTTGTTGTTGTTGTTGTTGTTGTTGTTGTATATGAGAGAGAGAGAGAGAGAGTGGTATAAGTGGTGTATAATTTATAAATTTATATTCAGTAGCGGACCATGATGCTTTGTTAAGAGAGAGAGTGTGTGTGTGTGTGGGGGGCAATGTACGAGTATGCGTTTGAAGGCAAAATCCCTAGTAAAGCTGCTTGTACTCTCTCTCTCTCTCTATCTCACACACACACACACACACACGTACACAGGCGCAAGAGCAGATTAAGTGACATACACACACACACACACACACACACACACACATATATTATATATAATATAAATATATATATATATATATATATATCTCTATATTAATAATATATAATATATATATTATGATATATATATATATATACAATTATACTATTATAATAGATATATATATATATATATAGATCTATAACTATATTAGATATATATATATAATATATATATATATATTAAATAATATGACAGTCTGTTACTGTAGAGAGCACCAACAAGAGTTATAACATTATCTTTGTCTGAAGTCGAGGGTGTTGTTATAAGAGTGTGTGGTTGAGAGAGAGAGAGAGAGAAGGGGCTAATGTTTGATGGCATTTTTCCTCAATCTGAAGGAAGGGGGGAATGAAGGAAGGCATGAAGCAAGCGGACATTAAAGATTACGACAGGAAGGAAGGATGTTCTCATTAAATATTTATCTAATGTTTACATTTTAGAGGTTCGCTATACTTAAATTCGAGGGCTTATAATAGGCCACAATTGCTGTCTTAGTGTACAGACAGTATATAATTATGTGTGTATGCAAGTTTTACCTTAACCCTTTCAAGCTCCAAAACGCATTTCTGTTCTGTTTTCTGGCTAGTATTAGACGATTTTATTCAGATTGGTAACGGTATACGGAAGTCAAAGGGTTGATTGAGAGAGTATTTACCCTTTTAATACCCACAGATCCTTCCTGAGCTGCATACAATCGTCTAATGATAGCCAAATATATACTGCTAAAACGCGTCAGAACTTCAAAGGATTAAGGGGAGATGGGGCGTTTTTCTAGATCCACTTCTCCCTCATGTTTAGCCCAATTAGTTTTCAGATTATAAGATGTTTGAACAACCCTTACTTTTGTTCGATTTTAATAACCTTTTTTTATCCGAGATCGTCGCCTTATTTCTGTGTCAATACTAAGACCTTGCGTGCTATTTAGGTGACGATATTTTTCCTATCGAACGATAGTGAGCCTGTAATTTTTGAAGACAAATTTACAAATTGATCTAGAAGGGGGTTTCTAATGGATGTGTTTTCAAGTTTGATGGAGGTCTATGAAGGAAACTAGAAACACAAATAATAAGATACATAAATGAGCAAATAAATAAGCCCATCTCCCCTTAGGGACTGGAGTTCTCGAAAAGGGGCTCCTTATTGACTTGCAGTGTGCTGGCCTTAATAATCAAGATGGGTTGATTCCCTCTCAAGTCCTATTTTAACTAACAAAGTTTTTCTATTTGCTTTCCAATAATAATTTAAAGCGAGGTCCAAAAGCTTTATACAAGTGCTACTAAACAAGGAGTACAACGAAAAGCAAGCAACAACAGACGTACTGATCTTTGCGAGGCTGCTTGTATCTAAACTATATAAACTATATGTAGTAGAGAACAGACAACTTAGTGAGGATAATATTTATCTTTTCCATGCAGAAAGGAAACAGTGACTAGGTACTCGACAGAAAAATAGAAAAAGGAAAATAGGTTAATTAAGCGTCAAGATATCTGGTCTAGGTATAGATAATAGAATGTAGGCGTAGTTTTTGTTTTGTCCCAACCTAAGGGTGTGTGTGTGTCTGTATGTGTGTGTGTGTGTGTGTGTGTGTGTGTGTGTGTGTGTGTGTGTGTGTGTGAGAGAGAGAGAGAGAGAACGTGTGTGTGTGTGTGTATTTAAGACCTCCATCAATCTT
>CM064528.1:13681786-13748159 GCA_032716605.1 Paralithodes platypus | reverse complement strand
ACACACACACAGCAGAAAATACCAAAAGATAATGTGTCCACGCACCAAGCACACACACACACACACACATTCACACACCAAGTACACATACATCACAAATAAGAACGAGAGAGAGAGAGAGAGGAGACGCCGAGAGGCCAGGAGAGAAGACTGGAGGAGAGAGAGAACTGCTTGCACTGGAGTCTCCTATAATTTCTTCCTGTCTGCCTTCCTTGTCTTTCACCTTGTATCCGGAATCTCTCTCTCTCTCTCTCTGTAGCTATTTATCTATACCAAAAAGCACAACGCTACACCATATACTATATTATTTTGTGCTATTTCCACTACCTTAAATTAGCGATGAATTCAGTTCCTATAGTCCATTCATATAGTCCATTCTGTAACTCACAAAGGGCCAGAGCATATGGGCTGTATGTTTCCACACATATTCCCTGTCTGACTCTTCCCAAATGGTAGAAATGTTTGCTCAATTGTTCTAGTTGCCTTTGAGTTCTAGAGTTAGAGGGTCAAGATGTGCCTAATTATTTATGAATAGATTATAGTGAATTAGTTCAATAGGTGGCGTGAGAGGGAGTTATCCGAGATTGTGAGACGAGACAGGGAGGCAGTGGCAATGCGGTTTCGAGATGTCGTAGCTGCAACAGGCCAAGAGGGGACAACCAGACACAGTAAGTATATGATGGTAAAATACAAACGAGCTAGTCGCAATACTTATCTGTCACGTTGTCTCACTCGTCATCTGAACTTCACGATGTTGAGCGATTGAATCTATGTCCGCTGGTAGAGTTAGAACTTATATAATATACTGTATACCAAAAACACAAACTCTCTTTCCTACGCACGCTCTTGCTCTCGCGCACTCTCTCTCTCTCTCTCTCCTTTAATACCGATAAGATTGAGTTTTTTATCGCTTTTGATTACTCTATTAAGTTTGGGAACTAATTTTCACATTCCATTAACTCAGATTTCTTCAGAGAGAGAGAGAGAGAGAGAAGAGGTATGTGAGTGTGTGTATTTGGTTACTAAAGAGTTTCTATTGATGTGCCTACCGTCTATTTGCAAGTGTGTGTGTGTGTGTGTCTGGGTATGAGAGTGTGTATGTGTGTGTGTGTGAGTTGAGAAAGACGGAAGAAAGCGTGCATAATATGTGTTAAAAGAATGAATGCTAGTCCTGAGAGAGAGAGAGAGAGAGAGGCCCCCACATCTTTATATTGGCGCTCAGTTATCTCCTATCATCCACAAAATTACCTCAATTCCTACCTCTCTAAATTTTATGCTCGCTTCCTCTCTCTCTCTCAATCTAATGCTACTTATCCAAATGAACACACACACACAAACGCTCACACTATCTCCCTCAGCAAACACACACACACACACACACACACACGCGCGCGCGCACGCACACACACACACACACACACACACACACACACACACAGTACCTCCCTCACTTAACACACACACAGGCGGGTGCCCAACCCCGAAAGGGGTTGAAATAGGGGAGCTATCCCCCCCGCCAAAGGCGGCTTTCTAGGGCCTTTCCTAGCTGATGCTGAGAGGATTGGGTTCTAGTCATGTGGTGATGGGCTGGTCTATCAGAGTGAGAACTGAGTAATCTCTGCCATACCCATAGCTTACTCTGACTGTTCCTTTTACTTATATATTTTCTAGATCTCAAGTCTCTTCCGTGGATTGACCTCCCAATCTACCAAGATTGGAAGCCAAAGCGTCACATTTTTTCCTTTGCCCCTCAACTTTCTCTTCATAATTGCTGAGGGGCACAGGGACGTGGGTGGGGCTTTGGTTTCCCGGGCGTTTCCGCACCCTCCTCAGCTCCCAGCCATGGAGTGGCTTCGGTCACCCAGGCTTTATTGTGGTCGGCAGGGAGGGTTCTGTGGGGGCGCTCGGTTATGGCCTTGGCCTTGCTCGGGGCCTTGGGGCTGTTCGGCCAGGCAGCTTGGGGAACAACAACAACAACACACACACATAAATGCCGAGTATCTCCTGCCTTGCCCCATAAATTAATAATGGCACCAATTCATAAATAAAGTAGCAAGCAAAAAATAAAGTAATGATAAACAGATTAACACATTAACCTCTTCACATCAATTTTGTTTTTCATTCCAGCTATCATTAGACCATTTTGTTCAGCTTTGGATGGCCCTCTAGGAATCAAAAGAAGCAAAGTATATTTCAATTAACCCTCTGACCTTCATAATTCCTCCCGAAACTATATAATATAATTTAGTGATAACCAGCATAAAAGGAATTAATGGTTTCTCAAATACTCAATAGATTAAGTCTTCCAGTATACCATGAAGTGCTTTCTACTTTGATGCTGGCTACGATTAGACGATTTTATGCAGTGTTAAAAGGACCTATGCTATTCAGAGGGTTTGCTGAGATCGTGTTTACCCCTTTTAGTCCTAGAGGTGGATTATTAGCTCATGAAAATAATTTAATGGTAACTAGAATACGATGAATATTACGTCAACGTGCTGAAGGAAGGGATATTGAAAGAGTGTTAAGGGAAGATATATAATTGTTCTGGTCCCCCTTCTCCCTCATGTTTATCCCCATTAGTTTTGAGATTGTAAGACGTTCGCCCCATTAGTTTGTCGATATGATGACCTTTCGTCCCATTTCTTTACCTGTCGTGCCATATTGGTGTCGATTTTGTTCCTGGCAAGCGATAGCGAGCCTGTGATTTAAGAGGAACTGGCCTTCGACCGGAAAATTTGTCTACCGAAAAATGTACAAATATATCTTGAAGGGGGTCTTGGGGGTGTTTTTTAAGCTTGATAGAAGTCTAGGGAGCAAACTAAAATCCTCCGTTTAAGATGAAGATGAGTCAATTTTTCGCTAGCATAAACATACACATACAGGCTATAGGTCCTTAATAGACCACTTGCGAGTTTCGGGCTATAAGGAAGTTGGAGCCGTAAACATCAATGTTTAGTAGAAATACAACAATGATTCGAGTTGTTGAAGGCGTAAACATCAATATTAAGCATATTTAGATGTTTAGATTAAGACGGATAGAAAGATTGGCTGAATTTGATGTCATTATCTATTAACTATATTTATGTATCTATTTATCTAGTTATGCATCTATTTATGTATCTATTTATGTATCTATTTATCTATTTATGTATCTATTTATGTATCTATTTATCTAGTTATGTATCTATTTATGTATCTATTTATCTAGTTATGTATCTATTTATGCATCTATTTATCTAGTTATGTATCTATTTATGTATCTATTTATCTAGTTATGCATCTATTTATGTATCTATTTATGTATCTATTTATGTATCTATTTATCTAGTTATGTATCTATTTATGTATCTAATTATCAATTTATGTATATATTTATGTATCTATTTATCTAGTTATGTATCTATTTATCTAGTTATGTATCTATTTATGTATCTATTTATCTATTTATGTATCTATTTACTATATTTATGTATCTATTTATCTAGTTATACATCTATTTATGTATCTATTTATGTATCTATTTATCTAGCTATGTATCTATTTATGTATCTACTTATCTATTTATGTATCTATTTATGTATCTATTTATCCATTTATGTATCTATTTATGTATCTATTTATCTAGTTATGTATCTATTTATTTATCTATTTATCTAGTTATGTATCTATTTATGCATCTATGTATCTATTTATGTATCTATTTATCTATTTATGTATATATGTATCTATTTATGTATCTATTTATCTATTTATGTATCTATGTATCTATTTATGTATCTATTAATCTATTTATGTCTCTATTTATGTATCTATTTATCTAGTTATGTATCTATTTATGTATCTATGTATCTATTTATGTATCTATTTATGTATCTATTTATCTATTTATGTATCTATTTATGTATCTATTTATCTAGTTATGTATCTATTTATGTATCTATTTATCTAGTTATGCATCTATTTATGTATCTATTTATGTATCTATTTATCTAGTTATGTATCTATTTATGTATCTATTTATCAATTTATGTATCTATTTATGTATCTATTTATCTAGTTATGTATCTATTTATCTAGTTATGTATCTATTTATGTATCTATTTATCTATTTATGTATCTATTTACTATATTTATGTATCTATTTATCTAGTTATGCATCTATTTATGTATCTATTTATGTATCTATTTATCTAGCTATGTATCTATTTATGTATCTACTTATCTATTTATGTATCTATTTATGTATCTATTTATCCATTTATGTATCTATTTATGTATCTATTTATCTAGTTATGTATCTATTTATTTATCTATTTATCTAGTTATGTATCTATTTATGTATCTATGTATCTATTTATGTATCTATTTATGTATCTATGTATCTATTTATGTATCTATTTATCTATTTATGTATCTAAGTATCTATTTATGTATCTATTAATCTATTTATGTATCTATTTATCTAGTTATGTATCTATTTATGTATCTATGTATCTATTTATGTATCTATTTATGTATCTATTTATCTATTTATGTATCTATTCATGTATCTATTTATCTAGTTATGTATCTATTTATGTATCTATGTATCTATTTATGTATTTATGTATCTATTTATGTATCTATTTATAAACTACATCAATCTTATAGCTGATAATTCTGCTATATATCGAGGTCTATAACTTCTAATTTCCTTATAGACCGAAACTCGCAAGTGGTCAAGTGGAATAGAGTAAAGGGGAGGTACTTCGTATTTTTTTCTGGACCCCCTTCTCCTTCAAGTTTAGCCCCGTTAGTTTTCAAACCTTAAGACTTTCGTCCATTTCTTGGTAGAACAGATCTTATAATTATGTGGAAAGGTTTCCTCATACACTATAGTCTATTCGCTGTAAGTAGGCGACAAATCATGACCTCTATCCTCTGTAACTCAAAAAGGGCTAGAGCAAATTGGCTGTAAATTTCCATATATATTCCTTGACTGACTCTTCCCAAATGGTAGAAATATTAGCTCGATTACTCCTAGTCGTTTTGAGTTACAGAGGTTAGAGGGCATGATTTCTCGCCTACTTACAGCGAATAGACTATAGTGTTGAACCTTTTGCATTCTAACTTCCGGCCATGGTTGTTTGTTGTGTTAATATTAGACCAATACATTTTGCTATCATCCACTTTGCCAAAACCATTAAGGGGGGGTCACCGGCTTTTGTTTATCTTTCTCTCCTTTTCTCTCTTTCCCTGCCTTGTATCCATTCAGCCAACTGTTTTAAGACGTTTATCCCCATTCAGGTGTCGATATCTTCCTGGCGAGTGATAGCGAGGCTGCATTTTATGGAGAAATCCGGCTTCGCCGGAGAATTTTTTCTATCGAAAAATGTACAAACTTAGCTTGCTGTCAAAAAAAAAATATATATATAAATATATATATATATATATATATATATATATATATATATATATATATATATATATATATATATATATACTCGCTACCGCTCACCAGAAAAATATTGACACACTTCAATGAGTTGACCTCGTCATATACATTATCTCTGTTTACTGTTCTTCCAACTCTCGAGTTTTAAGACATAATATTGATCGATATATATGTATATTTGTCTGTCTGTCTAACTATCTATCTACTATGTATTGGTCCATCTATCACTCTATCTATCTAGCAATCTTACCTATCCATCTGGCTATGCAGTTATCTATCTATCAATGTAAATCACCTTCTCTCTCTCAATTAAGTCGGTGTTCGCGACTCCATTACCAGATTATCTCACTATGGCTTCCAATTAACGTATTAGAGAGAGAGAGAGAGAGAGAGAGAGAGAGAGAGAGAGAGAGAGAGAGAGAGAGAGAGAGAGAGAGAGAGAGAGAGAGAGAGACGGGTAGGGGGGGGGAGAGGGAGGGGGTAGACAAACAAACAAACACAGAGAGAGTGATTAGATTTATAAATAAATTAAAGACCAATATAATCTCTCTCTATTCAGGATTTACTGAGAATCTATTTAATGTTATCAATATTTTGATTTTGGTCTAGAATATGGGCTAGGGCAATTAATTAGTAAACTTGCACATGTTCAACCTCTCTCTCTCACTGACTAACTATTTCTAACTCACTCACTCACTCACTCACTCACTCACTCACTCACTCTCTCTCTCTCTCTCTCTCTCTCTCTGCGTATTTATTTGCTCATTTATTTATGATTATATTATTGTTTATTAGTGTCATAATGTCATATATAGCAAGTGCTTTCCCCAGAGCTGAATGACCAACAGAGATGTAGATTACGTCTGCTGTTCTATTACTCACACTTACAGATATCCGAGAACTCTATTTGCCTTATTTAAAGCACTAATGCATTGATTTCTAGGTTTAAAATCACAGTTGACGATGACTCCCAAATATTTTTCATTATCTGAGTTTCTTATATTTACGTTATGTAATCTATATCCTGCATTTTTTATCGATTTCCCAAATTTGACTATACTGCATTTATTTTATCTACATTGAACTTCATCTGCCAATTTACTGCCCATTCCTGTAGTGTATCTAATATATTTGGAGAGCCTGAATATCATGATCAGAATTTATCACTCTTCCTATTGTAGTGTAACCTGCAAATTTACTTATTTTGGTAGTTATTCCTACATCAAGGTCGTTAATATATATGATATTAATATGATCAGATCAGGAGCGAAGCTAGCATGCAAGTGTTACATTCCAAATATAAATAAACAGTTTAGATCAAACTGCATACTAATATATTAAATGCAGATTTAAGGCCATCCCTAGAAAAAGAAATGTGTCAATACTGAATTTTAATCGCCCTTGCAATACGCAAAAAAGTGATTAGTAAGTTGTGTCACTATTGTATCGTCAAGTAAACAGTTTAAGGTAATTAATGCGGTGTTTTATTAACTCCAGATTTAATGTTCTCTCTCTCTCTCTCTATCTTGGAAATATAAACATGCAAATAGTCAAGGCAAGGAGAGGAGTTAGTGTCCGTATTGTATCAAGTAACCAGTTTGCTTATATATATATATATATTATATATACCGGTATATATACAGTATTCGTTTACTCTCTCTCTCTCTCTCTCTCTCTCTCTCTCTCTCTCTCTCTCTCTCTGTGAAATATAACTAGACATGCAGTCCTATGCCAACTTGGAATATATATTAGAGTATATCGTTCTAACTGCTCCGTGAACATTGTATTTAGCTTAGGAAGGGTCTTACATAATCACACGGTAATTGACGGTAGTTTGATTGTAAAGTATTTAATCCACGCTGTTCCTCAATTTCAATGATATCAACTGTGTGTAGTCTATGTAGAATAATATTAAAGGTAGTCTTCTGATATAGCAGGATCAAGAACACCTTCTTAATACTAGGTGATGAGACATTGACCACGAACAACTCTTCTATGGGAGTGCTATAACAAAATAATCGATATTATTTCACGTCTCTCTCTCTCTCTCTCTCTCTCTCTGATATATAAATATGCAAATAGTTAAGGTAGGGGGCGGAGTTAGCTAGCATAACGGTGTTATACTACACCGATATCAAACACACTCATCAAAATAATATTAGTTTAGATGGAGCACAATGAGAAAGGGAAAAGGGAAAGAAGGAAGGTAAGGAGAGAATATGGAAGGAGGTCATAAAAGCTAAAATTAATTTGTTAATAGCCTGAAAAACTAATATTTGTTGTTAAAGCTTTGAATATTTGACAACACCGCACAGGGCGAGGGACACCACCTTGTAGCTCATTTCATAGGAGGATGACTATAGGACAAAATAATTGTTTAGGTAGAAGCTCTGAAGCGCGTCCTCTTCCTCTTCCTCCTCTTCTTGTTCTTCTTCCTCCTCCTCTTGTTCTTCCTCCTCTTCTTGTTCTTCCGCCTCCTCGTCTTCTTGTTCTTCCTCCTCTTTCTCTTTTTTGTTCTTCCTCTTCTTATTATTCTTCCTCCTCCTCTTCTTGTTCTTCCACCTCCTCCTCTTCTTGTTCTTACTCCTCCTCTTCTTCGTCTTCCTCCTTCTCTTTTTCTTCTCCCTCATCCTCTTCTTGTTCTTCCTCCTCCTCTTCTCGTTCTTCCTTCTCCTCTTCTCGTTCTTCTTCCTCCTCTTCTCGTTCTTTTTTCTCCCCTTCAACTTCTTCCTTGTCTTTTGATTCGTGTTCTCCTTCGTTTTCCCTTTCTTCCTCACATTCTTCGTTTTCGTCTTCTTCTTCGTCTTCAGTGTATGCCTTCCTCCTCCTCCTCTTCTGCAAACATGAGTGACAACGCACACCGCAATGTACTGTATATTGATATTCATACACCTGTTCCCTTTCAGAATTATAGTAATAGAGTTAGCTTAGATTATAAATCAATTTCATTGTCTCCTTTCTATCAGGAATTTCGTGTCAGTTTTTCCGTACTACAAGGTATTTTTCTAACTGTTTCCGTGTCAGCATTAGCTGGAGGGAGTGGTGGGTGGGGAGGAGCCTTCTTCCTTGCTATCCTTTTCTCTACCTCGTAGACAGTAGAATAGTAGTTTTATATATCCAAACAGCCCCGTAAGGACCAATAGGTCTGTTGCCGTTTGTAGTTTGTACTACAGTACTTTGTATTCCTTTGTATTCCCTTATACTTCAGGTAGCACTGGTTCACCTGACGCCTTGACTGTGGCCTTCCTTTGTATAGTTTTGTTTTATTATTTTTGTTTTTCTTTTGCAAGCAATTAATTTTAGTATGACCCCAAGGGGAAAAAGAAAAAAAATCCCCAGACATCCTTGAAGCTATCCCCCCACCCCTAACCCCCCTTTAACCTACAGTACTTTTGTATATTTATCATAGAAAAATGCAAAGGCCTGGTATTCCTAGATTTTATTTTCAGATTATTTTTCACTGGTATACTGTAGCCAACTAGACCTTTTAACCAGTGCAACGGCCTGCAAGCTGAAAAGGCAGCCACTCAAGACCCACAACAACTTCAGCACCTTGGCTGATGAGAGTGATGGCGAGGAAGTGGCGATCATCGAGGCAGTGAGAGGGGAGGGGGGGAAGTCTGCTGCTGTTGCTTCTACAACTCCTGCTACACGCCGACAACGGAAAAAAGCTAAGTTCATTGTCGGTGATTCAATGGTTAGGTACCTTGACGGGGCTACTAACACTCATGTTAGTAAAGTTGTCTGCCTACCTGGAGCCGGAGTCGGGAGGGTGGCAGAGAAGATGGATGGTGTCCTAGAAGTGGGTGGGGAGGACTCCATCATCTTCATCAACGCGGGATCCAATGACATATGGAGATGCAGGACTGAGGAGTTGCTGACCAAGTACCAGGAAATGCTGGAGAGGATCAAGGAGAAGGGTGGATTTCCTGTGGTACACAGTATCCTGCCAAGAAGAGGGGTACGGAAGGAATGGTCCTCCAGGGCTATTGGTGTAAATAGCCAGCTGGAGAAGTATTGCAAGGCAAAGTCAATACCATTCCTAGATAACTGGACCCACTTCTATGGTAAGGATGAACTGTATGCCCAGGATGGAGTACATCTTTCTCGACTAGGAGTTTCGACCTTGGCCAGCTCACTGGACAAGATTGTTGTGGGGTTTCGTTAAAAAAACCTGGGTGTGTAGGTAAAATACTGTCTCCATATGGAGCAGGTACTTCATGTGACAAACCAGTGAGTAAAATAGAAATAATTAGTCAAGATAGTGCGAATATAGTGATGTGTAATAGTAGTATCGATAACACTACACATGTAACTGATAGTAAAGATGAGATTACTGATAGAGTAGAATTTCCGTCTAGAGCTAGTAGTTCAACAGGAAATAATAAGTTAGCTAAAAACAATAGAAAATTAGTTGCAAATAAAAGTAATAGGTTGAGGGTATATTATACAAATTGTAGGAGTTTATGTAACAAAATGAACGAACTTAGAGCACTCGTTAGCACAGAAAATATAGACATAATAGCGCTAACTGAAACGTGGATTAATACAGAATCTAGGCATTTTTTAGCAGAATTTGATATTCCAGGATATAGTTTGTTTAAATATGACCGAACAAGTAAGAGGGGCGGGGGTATAGCAGTGTTTGTCAGGAGTACATTAAAAAGCTGTATTAAATCAGGTATTAGACTAAATAATGATAATGAAAGTGTTTGGGTAGAGGTTAACGAAGGTAGTGAGACCATAGTTATTGGAGTTATATATAGACCGCCTAATATGAGTAGAAATGGCGGAACATCGTTATGGGAGGAAATTAAAATAGCATCAAGGTTTAGCAATGTTTGCATTATGGGGGATTTTAATTTTCCGAACATTGATTGGCAGCACCAAATAGGCGACTCCGATTCAGTAGAGTTTATTGAGGTAGTACAAGATAGTTTTTATTTCAATTCATAGATACGCCGACTAGAGGTATTAATATTCTTGATTTAGTTTTCAGTAACAATGAACATATGATAAATGATGTAGAGATTGGTGACCACCTAGGAAATAGCGATCATAAATCTATTTATTTTAATATACAATGGACAGGGAATGCTAAAGAGAATACGACACTTATCCCAGATTTCAGAAAAGCCGATTATGGTGGGCTAAGAAGAGACTTAAGGGTGGACCCTATTGTTAAGCAATTAAGTCAGGATATGCCAGAGTTAAACTTGCCACCTACATATAACCAGTTTATTGCTTCACTCCACAATGCTCAAAATAAATATATCCCTAAAAGAAAATTTAGATCGCCGCAGAACCAACCAAAATGGATGACTAATAAGCTAATAGATCTTATAGGAAAAAAGAAAGGAATATATAGAAAAATAAAGAAAGGCGAAAATCATCTACATATATACTATCAGACTCTATCAAGACAGGTCAAAAAGGAAATCAGGAAAGCAAAAAGAAATTATGAAATAAGGATAGCCAGTGACTCAAAAAATAACCCTAAAGCTTTTTACCAACTATATAAATCTAAAGTTAGAGATGTAATAGGCCCCCTAAAAACTTCAATAGGAGAAATAACAGAAAATGATTTAGAAATGTGCAGTACATTAAATAGTCAGTTTCTTTCCGTTTTCACTAATGAAAATTTGGCACAGATTCCAGAAGTCAATATGGTATATAGTGATAGTATAGAAAATATGTTAAGTACAATTAGTATAAGTAGAAATGATGTGCTTAAGGAAATTGACAGACTGAAACCTCAAAAATCGCCTGGTCCTGACGAGGTATATGCTAGAGTATTAAAAGAATGCAGAGATGAGTTAAGTAGCCCATTAGCATTTTTATTTAACAAGTCTTTAGAAACAGGTTTAGTTCCAGAAGCTTGGAAGCTTGCAAATGTAGTTCCGATCTTCAAAAAAGGTGATAAATCGATAGCATCCAATTACCGTCCCATTAGTCTCACATCAATCATAGGAAAGTTGCTAGAGTCTATTATTGCTAGGAAAATTAGAAGCCACTTAGACAAATTTAACTTAATAAATTCTTCTCAGCATGGATTCACTCAGGGACGTTCTTGCCTTACTAATTTGCTTAGCTTTTTCTCAGAGGTATATGAAGCAGTAGATAGTGACAAGTCATATGATATTATTTATTTAGATTTCAGTAAAGCTTTCGACAGAGTCCCTCATGAGAGATTGATGAGAAAGGTTGAGGCACATGGAATAGGAGGATCGTTGTTGGGATGGATTAGGTCATGGCTAATTGGTAGGAAACAGAGAGTCAGCATAAATGGTACCAAGTCAGAGTGGGGAGCAGTCAAAAGTGGTGTCCCCCAGGGATCGGTATTAGGTCCCCTATTGTTTCTTATATACATAAATGACCTAGATTTAGGTATAACTAGTAGGATAAGTAAATTCGCAGACGATACTAAAATGGGGAGATCAATTGATTCAGATAGAGATATAGAGTGCCTCCAAAGGGATCTAGATACCTTACATGAATGGTCAGTAAATTGGCAGATGAAGTTTAACATTGACAAATGCAAGGTATTAAAGATAGGGAAGATGCATACAAATGTTAAATATAAACTAGCTAATTTAGAATTAGAAAATTCAGACTGTGAGAAAGATCTAGGTGTGTTTGTTAGCAATGAATTGAAGCCTAGAAAACAGTGTATAAGCGTTCGTAATAAGGCAAACAGGATTCTCGGGTTCATCTCTAGGAGTGTGAGTAACAGAACTGCTGATGTTATCTTAAAACTTTACTTGTCATTAGTGAGACCCCATATGGATTATGCTGTCCAATTTTGGTGTCCTTATTACAGAATGGACATAGATTCATTGGAGAGAGTACAGCGTAGAATGACAAAAATGATCCATAATATTAGAAATCTTTCGTATGAAGAAAGGTTGAAGAAATTAGGTTTACATTCGTTTAGAGAGACGCAGAGTTAGAGGGGATATGATAGAGGTGTTCAAGTGGGTTAGTGGGATTAACAAAGGGGACATGACAAATGTACTAAAGCTCAGTGATAGCGAAAGAACTCGTACCAATGGTTTCAAATTAGATAAATTTCGTTTCAGAAAAGATATAGGCAAATATTGGTTTGGTAACAGAGTTGTAGATGGGTGGAATGGACTACCAAGTGCTATAGTGGGATTAAAAACGATAGGGAGCTTTAAGATAAAATTGGATAAGCATATGGACGAGAAGGGTTGGGTGTGAAGGGGGATCAGCAGGGTTGGGCCAATCAGCGCTGTGCAGACCACCGTAATCCTGCGTTAATCGCTAACCGTTTTGGTAAGATGATCCTCAGGGTATTAGAGTGTTGAGCCTATAATTGGGCTTTGTAATTGGGGTTGTGTGGGACAGGGATCTGCCTTGCTTAGGCCAATCGGCTTTCTGCAGACTCCCATTTTCTTATGTTCTTATGTTCTTAACTTTATTCTGGCTACTATCTTCTTTTATCTGGCATATTCAGACCCCATGTCTCATCCCCATAGCTCACTGTTGGTGCAACCATCCCTTGGTACATTGCACTTTTAGCTTTCATACCAAGATTTCTCACCTTCCACTTACTTCCCATTGCTCCGAAAACTTTCCTTCCATCATACACTCTCAATCTTACCTCCATTTCCAGACCGGTACCCCTACTTTTCACTCCTAGATATTTAAAACACTCCACTTGTTCCAGCATTTCCCCATACAGCCGTACATTTAGATTCACCCTACGAGCATCTCTATTACCCACCATCATTTTACTTTTATTGATATCCACCTTCAGGTTCTCCTCCCACATACCATACTAAACTCTGTTACTACTCGCTGCAGCTTCTCAGAATTCGCCACCAGTCCTGTAACATTAGCATACAACAACTGATTCAACTCTTAATCACCACCATTCTTTCCTTCTAAACCCAATCCTTTAACCACCGAACTCATTTTTACCTCCCTCACACCACACCATCCACACATACATTAAACAACCATGGTGGCCCGGATAGCAGAAAATAAAAAGCGAGAAAAATATCAAGCCATCGCCAGAATTCATCAGTTCGAGCCCCTGGCATTCGAAACTTCAGGAGTCTTCGGCCCTACCACCCTTAAGATGGTGAATGAAATAGGCCGTAAAATCAGAGAAGTTTCAGGAGAACCCCGGGAAACCCTCTGGCTCAAGCAAAGACTAGGGATGGCTATCCTCCGGGGCAATGCCACCAGCGTCATGAGCTCAGTTCGACAGGACTGGGTCATGCCACTGCGTGAGGCCCCGGCAGGAGTGGTGTATCCGTAGTCTTTCCACAGTAGGGTAAAACAAAACATAAACATGTAACATGTGTGATGCACATTAATAAAAGGGGATGTGTCGGATGGTTGAAAGCCACAGTTGCTCGCGCGTTTGGGGCTAGCAACACGTATTATGAAAAACATGCATCCTCCTTCATTCACTGTCCCCCCCCCCTTCACTCACCCAACCCCACAATTTGCCGGAGGATAACAGGTTTTTCACAATACGTAGACGGAGGTCTTTTAAAAAAAAAAAAAAAAACATGGTGATATTACACAACTCTGTCGCTGACCTACATTTACCTCAAACCATTCACTCAACTCATTCCCTACTCAAACACACGCTTTGCTCTCTTCATAAAACCTCTTGACTGCTCTTAACAAGTTTCCTTCAATTTCATAAAACCTTAGTGCCTTCCACATTTCTTCTCTAGCCACACGATCATACGTTTTTTCCCAATCCAAAAAAAGCCAAAATACCTCCTTACTTTTCTCTAAATTCTTCTTGCATAGCTGTCTGTACTGCAAACATCTGATCCACACACCCTCTTCCCCTCCTAAAACCGCACTGCTCTTCTCCTATTGCACCTTCTGTACTTTTATTAACCTCTCTATCAACACCCTGCCATACAAGTTTCCAACAACTGATAGTAAACTAATACCTCTATAACTTGAACACTCCTGCCGATCTTCCTTACCCTTGTATAAAGGTACTACACATGCACACCTCCAATCTAATGGTACCATGACACAACAAAGCACACATTGAATATTCTCACGAGCCAATCTATTAGCACACACACACATACACAAACACAATCATATACAGTAAATATACAGTATATATACACACACACACACACCCTGGAAATATAGACAAGTATATTATATGCAAATAATACGATTGAGTGGGAAAAATACGGCAGGGGGCGGTGATGTTTGGAGGAGCGGAGCCGCGGAAAGTGAGTGGGATCCCAATAAAGAGACAGTGTTACCTGGTGATTGGTGTTGTGAGGGTGTGTGCTCGCTTCTCTCTTGGATCCTTTGTCGGTGCATGGTAACTTTATGATTGCTTATGGTAACTTTATGATAGCTTATGGTAACTTTATGATAGCTTATGGTAACTTTATGATAGCTTATGGTAACTTTATGATAGCTTATGTTAACTTTAGGGTAGCTTATTGTAACTTTATGATAGCTTATGGTAACTTTATGATAGCTAATGTTAACTTTATGATAACTTTATGGTATCCTTATGGTAGCTTATGGTAACTTTATGATAACTTTATGATAGATTATGGTAACTTTATGATAAACTTTATGATAGCTTATGGTAATTTTATGGTAGTTTATGATAGCTTATGGTAACTTTATAACTTGTGATAACTATATGGTAACTTTATTTATATGGTAACTTATGTCAACTTTATGGTAACTTATGACAACTTTATGGTAACTTATGTCAACTTTATTGTAATTTATGACAACTTTATGGTAACTTATGACAACTTTACGGTAACTTATGTCAACTTTACGGTAACTTATGTCAACTTTATTGTAACTTTATGGTAACTTATGCCAACTATATGAATACTTTACCCCACATGCAGTCGAAACCCCAATAGATAACCTACACACTATATGTGCACGCATAACATAATACATGGGCTGGAACAACGCATAATAGTCTATAGTCGCTGTAGGCCTATATAGGCAAGAAATCTTGACCGCAATCCTCTGTAACTCAAAAAGGGCTAGAACAAATTGGCAGTAAATTTCTACATATTCCGTGACTGACTCTTCCCAAATGGTAGAAATATTAGCTCGATTACTCTAGTCTTCTTTGAGTTACAGCGGTTAGAGGTCATGATTTCTCGCTTACTTATAGCAAATAGACTATACACATTGTAAGAGTATTCATCTGAACACATTTTAGAAAGCTTCATTAATTTGACATTCATTATATAACTAATTTACAACATGAATTATAATTATGCTAAAACACCTGACAAATGTGCTCAAATTACGATGGATAACGACAATTACATATGGATTACATAATTATGTATAACTGGCAGGGCCGGAATTAAGGCAGGGCACAAAGGGCCAGGCCAGGTGAAGGTATTGAGGGATAAGCCTTCACAGTGATCTACTATTTCGAAGAGTGTTGAGAGGGGAGAAGGTACTTCAGATTGCTTAAACAAGTGCCTTAATGAAATTATATGTTTGCAGCAAAAATCTTGAAGAAAAGGGCTTTCAAATTACATCAGAATCTCTATCTTACGTGGTTCACCGGCAGTGTTGCAACAGACATTGGCAATATACTCTAAAAATTAGCAATGTTCCATTACATTTGCCTTTGGCAACACTGAATATCTCTCGAGCTAGACGTGGGATAAGAGTCAGTGCCATGGCAGGCTTGGAGCAGAGTGGATAGGAAGGCCTGCCAAGCTCCTGATCACTAACGCTCGTCCCTACACTCCTACAGGCTCTAATGGGAAAATAATTCCAGGATATTTCCAGGAAATTCCAGTACGAGTCCCGCATTGAAGGGGTTAATCTATGGCGGTGGTGGAAGGGGGCAGGGCTTACAGATATATCTCATCTGAATGGACCATATTTGCCACTAAAATCTCCTACTACTATTTCTAACTAACAAAAACTGTCATTAAACACATGTATCAATATATACACACACACACGTCAACAGTTAAGGTATTTTTACCCCACATACTGTACATTCACTAATAAAGAAACACACGTAATGTACTGTACGTCCATATCTTTTCACACACACACACACACATCCCGCTATATACACCAACAAAACGCTAAACGCACTCATTAGCGCACACGCGCACTCGTCAACAGTTACGGAACAGTCATTCATAAAAGTTCGTGGACCTCATCTACTTCTAATTATGGAAGCGTATCTCTGGAAACAAATTAAAGCCTGTAGTTTTCTATACGTCAACTACAAACTAAATGCAGACAGAAAAACATAGGGGGTCCACGAATATCTATAAGTGACTGTACATTCTAAACTCCACATACATTCATACATATACAACAAACACACACATATACATACACACCCCTCTTCCACACACACACGCACGCATCATTCCCCCTACATAGGCTACAACACCCCCTCCCATTCTTCAACACACACACACACACACACACTCTTACCAACATATACACACACATCCTTTCCCCTACATAGGCTACCACCCCCCCCCCCCTCTTCTACACACACACACACACACTCATCAACCATTAACGGTACATTATAACCCCCCCCCACACACACACACACACACTCATTAGCAGTAAATCCACCCAAACTGTAAAAAGAATGTCTGTAGAGCGGTGTGTGGTTGATCCCTTCCCACCCCCTCGCTCTACCTCAAGACCCCGTAAAGTAAGGTAACTTAGTAGGGTTGATTGTTACGTTGGAGAGACTTGAGGTTTTACACTCTCGCTCTCTCTCTCTCTCTCTCTCCTTCGCTCTCTCTCTCTCTCTCTCTCTCTCTCTCTCTCTCTCTCTCTCTCTCTTCTCTTCACTCTCTCTCTCTCTTAATTAATGATTGCACATTAATACAATACGCTGATGACACTCAGTTTCTTCACAGCGACGTGATTAACAAGCTTGACACTATTATAAATAAACTTAAGAAACGTTACGCAAGATAAACCAGTATTTTCTCAAGAACGGATTAATAAAGATGAACGCTATCAAAACTCAATGCATATTTATTGGGACACGTCAATTAATATCTAAAATACCAAGGAACACCAAAATACGACTCCACGACAGCACTAGCCAACCTACCACATATGTAAAAAATCTTGGCGTATATACAGACAAATATATGGCGTTTGACATACATAATTATTAGTGAAGTAAACAAAAAAGTAACGGGAATACTAATGTTTTTTAAATAGAATTAAGGACTATTTTGACAAAGGAACCCGCAAAATCATTGTACAATCACTTATGTTAAGCATTTTAAATTATTGCAATATTATATGGGGCTCATCAAACATTACTCTTTTAACAAAAGCTCAAAAACTCAAAAATTTCGCTGCTAAAATTGTAGACGGTACAGCCAAAAAATACGACCATGTGACCCATATTATAAAAGATTTAAAATGGCTAACTATAAGAGATCAAATATTCCATGACACAGGGGTTGCTATCTTCAAATACTTAAATAATCTCTACCCTGATCACCTCCTAAACCTCTCTACTGTAAACAATGTCACAAATAGCTCCACAAGACAACAATTTAATCTCTAAGTTCCCAAGGTTAAAACAGACATTGGTGAAAGATCTCTCGCAGTCAAGGGACCAAAACTTTGGAACTCCCTACCTCTGTATGTCAAAGAGGCTAACTCATTAACAACCCTTACATTAAGACTGCAGTGTACTCCTTGACAAAAATAAATAGCCTACATAAATAACTACAAATAAGAAATTGCATACAATATTTATTATTTTTCTCTCTCTCTCTTCCCCCCCCCCCCTTGACCTTCTTCGGGCGATAAGCTCCCCCCCCCCCTCAACCCTCCTTCGCCTGCTTCAAAATAATGTATGTAGTTAACTTTATGTATACGATGTTTGTATGTATGCGTCTATATGTATATACTGTATGTAAGTGTATATGCATATACATATGTATATATAAGTATATTTATATACGTGTGTGTGTGTGTATATGCGTATGTGTATGTACGGGTATATATGTATGCGGGTATATATGCACGCATCTCTACAATGTCTATCAATCCATCCATACAATTATATTTGTATTTATTGTTATTATTATTATTATTATTATTATTATTGTTGAGACACATAACTATTACTATTGTATTAATATCATTATAAATATTAATACTATTGCTATCACTCTCCCTTCTCTCATCTCATCTCCCCCCCCCCCCCCCCCCCCTTCCATTCCCTTCCCTTCCCTGACCTCACCTGGCCCAAATAGCCCACACCTGCATCCCCCACAACTCGATCACCCCCCTTTTCTCTTCTCTATAAATGTAATGTATGTAATTATTTATACTATAGTCCAGCCGATTTTAACTGGCAGTTTTACCCACGGTCAATTCCTTTACATTGGTGCTACATGTATAATTCCTAACAACGAAAATATATTATTTTCTGTATTAAGATGTAGCACCAATGTAAAGGAATTGACCGCGGGTAAAACTGCCAGTTAAGATCGGCTGGACTATAACATAATAAGGCCGGGCAGTTCAATATTAACTGTAAACATGTAACAGGGTTCACCTCTTAGGTAAACATTCTCCAATACATATTGTATATATTGTAAATAATGTAACAAGAATAACCACTATTGGTGGAAATAAACTTATTATTATTATTATTATTACTCTCTCTCTCTCTCTCTTCTTCTTTTTCATTCACCTTTTTTCTCCCACTATCACCTCTCTCACACACACTCTCTCTCTCTCTCTCTGTATTGTTATCCATGGCAGCTGAATTGGCAGGTAGAAGAAGAGCACAGGCAATGTAGGGTTTGCAGAGCTCCCAACAAACACTCTCTCGAGCACTATATCTTGGAATGCCCAATGATTAGGGAATACAGGAATAATCAGTTAACCACAATTGAGGATCAAGCAATATACATGCTAAAGAATAACGTAATCAATAACATACTAAAAAAACACAAGAACTTTGCCCCCCCACAATAATATGTACTGTAAACATGAAACATGAACCTTATAAGTATGCACCCCTTGCCCTCCACACATCTCTTCTTTCTTACAAGGTCACACTTAAACCCTTTGTAACGCCCTCTACACGATTTCATATTTTCATTGATCATGTCACACTTATAATACCAGTCAGTATTTCTTTACTTATCACTGCTATTCTCATTTAATAGATTGACAATGTACAGTATATACATATCCCTCTGAGCCTCTAACACAGCTTTTATTTAAATAATCTGTTAAGTGCCAATTCATATCCTTTTGCAAGCCAATGTACATGACCCTTGCATATGTAATCAACATAATTGTCCTCAATATTCTTTGCTAATGGTTTGATCTACAATTAAGTACCTTCGGATATGCGGCATATCCATCCCGGAGGACTACTAGTATCTTAAGAACATAAGAACATAAGAACATAAGAACATAAGAAAATGGGAGTCTGCAGAAAGCCGATTGGCCCAAGCAAGGCAGATCCCTGTCCCACACAACCCCAATTACAAAGCCCAATTATAGGCTCAACACTCTAATACCCTGAGGATCATCTTACCAAACCGGTTAGAGATTAACGCAGGATTACGGGGGTCTGCAGAGCGCTGATTGGCCCAACCCGGCTGATCCCCCTTCACACCCAACCCTTCTCGTCCATATGCTTATCCAATTTTTTCTTAAAGCTCCCTATCGTTCTTGATCCCACTATATCACTTGGTAGCCTATTCCACCCATCTACAACTCTGTTACCAAACCAATATTTGCCTATATCTTTTCTGAAACGAAATTTATCTAATTTGAAACCATTGGTACGAGTTCTTTCGCTATCACTGAGCTTTAGTACATTTGTCATGTCCCCTTTGTTAATCCCACTAACCCACTTGAACACCTCTATCATATCCCCTCTAACTCTGCGTCTCTCTAACGAATGTAAACCTAATTTCTTCAACCTTTCTTCATACGGAAAATTTCTAATATTATGGATCATTTTTGTCATTCTACGCTGAATTCTCTCCAATGAATCTATGTCCATTCTGTAATAAGGACACCAAAATTGGACAGCATAATCCATATGGGGTCTCACTAATGACAAGTAAAGTTTTAAGATAACATCAGCAGTTCTGTTACTCACACTCCTAGAGATGAACCCGAGAATCCTGTTTGCCTTATTACGAACGCTTATACACTGTTTTCTAGGCTTCAAATCATTGCTAACAAACACACCTAGATCTTTCTCGCAGTCTGAATTTTCTAATTCTAAATTAGCTAGTTTATATTTAACATTTGTTTGCATCTTCCCTATCTTTAATACCTTGCATTTGTCAATGTTAAACTTCATCTGCCAATTTACTGACCATTCATGTAAGGTATCTAGATCCCTTTGGAGGCACTCTATATCGCTATCTGAATCAATTGATCTCCCCATTTTAGTATCGTCTGCGAATTTACTTATCCTACTAGTTATACCTAAATCTAGGTCATTTATGTATATAAGAAACAACAGGGGACCTAATACCGATCCCTGGGGGACACCACTTTTGACTGCTCCCCACTCTGACTTGGTACCATTTATGCTGACTCTCTGTTTCCTACCAATTAGCCATAAGAACATAAGAACATAAGAAAATGGGAGTCTGCAGAAAGCCGATTGGCCTAAGCAAGGCAGATCCCTGTCCCACACAACCCCAATTCATTACAAAGCCCAATTATAGGCTTCACACTCTAATACCCTGAGGATCATCTTACCAAAACGGTTAGAGATTAACGCAGGATTATGGAGGTCTGCAGAGCGCTGATTGGCCCAACCCGGCTGATCCCCCTTCACACCCAACCCTTCTCGTCCATATGCTTATCCAATTTTATCTTAAAGCTCCCTACAGTTTTAGATCCCACTATAGCACTTGGTAGTCCATTCCACCCGTCTACAACTCTGTTACCAAACCAATACTTGCCTATATCTTTTCTGAAACGAAATTTATCTAATTTGAAACCATTGGTACGAGTTCTTTCGCTATCACTGAGCTTTAGTACATTTGTCATGTCCCCTTTGTTAATCCCACTAACCCACTTGAACACCTCTATCATATCCCCTCTAACTCTGCGTCTCTCTAACGAATGTAAACCTAATTTCTTCAACCTTTCTTCATACGAAAGATTTCTAATATTATGGATCATTTTTGTCATTCTACGCTGTACTCTCTCCAATGAATCTATGTCCATTCTGTAATAAGGACACCAAAATTGGACAGCATAATCCATATGGGGTCTCACTAATGACAAGTAAAGTTTTAAGATAACATCAGCAGTTCTGTTACTCACACTCCTAGAGATGAACCCGAGAATCCTGTTTGCCTTATTACGAACGCTTATACACTGTTTTCTAGGCTTCAAATCATTGCTAACAAACACACCTAGATCTTTCTCGCAGTCTGAATTTTCTAATTCTAAATTAGCTAGTTTATATTTAACATTTGTTTGCGTCTTCCCTATCTTTAATACCTTGCATTTGTCAATGTTAAACTTCATCTGCCAATTTACTGACCATTCATGTAAGGTATCTAGATCCCTTTGGAGGCACTCTATATCGCTATCTGAATCAATTGATCTCCCTATTTTAGTATCGTCTGCGAATTTACTTATCCTACTAGTTATACCTAAATCTAGGTCATTTATGTATATAAGAAACAACAGGGGACCTAATACCGATCCCTGGGGGACACCACTTTTGACTGCTCCCCATTCTGACTTGGTACCATTTATGCTGACTCTCTGCTTCCTACTAATTAGCCATGACCTAATCCATCCTAACAACGCCCCACCTATTCCATGTGCCTCAACCTTTCTCATCAATCTCTCATGAGGGACTCTGTCGAAAGCTTTACTGAAATCTAAATATATAATATCATATGACTTGTCATTATCTACTGCTTCATATACCTCTGAGAAAAAACTAAGCAAATTAGTAAGGCAAGACCGTCCCTGAGTGAATCCATGCTGAGAAGAATTGATTAAGTTAAATGTTTCTAAGTGGTTTCTCATTTTCCTAGCAATAATTGACTCTAGTAGTTTTCCTATGATTGAAGTGAGACTAATGGGACGGTAATTGGATGCTATTGATTTATCACCTTTTTTGAAGATCGGAACTACATTTGCAAGCTTCCAAGCTTCTGGAACTATACCTGTTTCTAATGACTTGTTAAATAGAAATGTTAATGGATAACTTAACTCATCTCTGCATTCTTTTAATACTCTAGCATATACCTCATCAGGACCAGGCGATTTATGAGGTTTCAGTCTGTCAATTTCCTTAACCACATCATTTCTACTTATAGTAACCGTACTTAACCTATTTTCTATACTATCGCTGTATACCTTACGGACTTCTGGAAACTGTGCCAAATTTTCATTAGTGAAAACGGAAAGAAATTGACTATTTAATGTACTGCACATTTCTAAATCACTTTCTGTCAATTTTCCTATCGAAGTTTTAAGGGGACCAATTACATCTCTAACCTTGGATTTATATAGTTGGTAAAAAGCTTTAGGATTATTTTTTGAATCATTGGCAACCTTAATTTCATAATTTCTTTTTTCTTTACTAATATCCTTTTTTACCTGTCGTGATAGATTCTGATAGTAAGCAAGTAGGTGAATTTCGCCTTTTTTAATTTTTCTATATATTCCTCTCTTTTTTTCCTAGAAGATCTAATAGTCTATTATTCATCCATTTGGGTTGGTTCTGTGTTGATCTAAATTTTCTTTTGGGGATATATTTATTTTGCGCATTGAATACTGACTTGATAAAATTATCGTATGTATCTACCAAGTTTGACGTCTCCTCCTGACTTAAGATGACAGGTGCCTGAGAAAGGATACACTCATTTGGACACCTGGATCGACTTAATTTTTTGACCATAGGGTCCGCTAACAGGGCTTCTCTTAACCCACCATAATTGGCTTTTCTGAAGTCGGGTATTAATGTTGTATTCTCTCTGATATTACCTTTCCATTGTATATTAAAATACACAGAATTGTGATCACTATTTCCTAGGTGGTCCCCGATTTCTACACTATTTATCATATGTTCATTGTTACTGAAAACTAAATCGAGAATATTATCACCTCTAGTCGGCGTATCTATGAATTGAGATAAAAAACTATCTTGTACTACCTCAATAAACTCCTTTGAATCAGAGTCGCCTATTTGTTGCTGCCAATCTATATTAGGGAAATTAAAATCCCCCATAATGCACACGTTGCTAAGCCTTGATGCTATTTTAATTTCCTCCCATAATGATGTTCCGTCATTTCTACTCATATTTGGCGGTCTATACATAACTCCAATAACTAAAGTCTCACTACCTTCGTTAACTTCTACCCAAACACTTTCATTTTCATTATTTACTCTAATACCTGATTTAGTACAGCTTTTTAATGAACTCCTGACAAACACTGCTATACCGCCACCCTTCTTACTTGTTCGGTCATATTTAAACAAACTATATCCCGGTATATCAAACTCTGCTAAAAAAATGCCTGGTTTCTGTATTAATCCATGTTTCAGTTAGTGCTATTATGTCTATATTTTCTTTGCTAACCAGTGCTCTAAGTTCGTTCATTTTGTTACATAAACTCCTGCAATTTGTATAATAAACACTCAAACTATTACTTGTATTTGCAACTATTTTTCTATTATTTTTAACTAATTTATTTTTACCTGTTGAACTATTGGACCTAGACGGAAAATCTACGCTATCAGAATGTTCGTTATTACTATCAATTTGATGTGGCTGGGATTCTATTTTACTTACACACCTATGGTTTATTAACAAAACCCCGCAACAAACTTGTCGAGTGAGCTGGCTAAGGTCGAAACTCCTAGTCGAGAGAGATGTACTCCATCCTGGGCATACAGTTCATCCTTACCGTAGAAGAGGGTCCAGTTATCCAGGAATGGAATAGTATTTGCCTTGCAGTACTTCTCCAGCCGGCTATTTATTAGTGGCCCCTCCATCATTGACGAACATGCCTATTACATAAGGCATCCTCTTCAAACACTAATCCGCCGTAGTTTGAATCTACCGCGCAGAGCATTTAAAAACTGAGGAGCCTTCATCATGAGCGCACGCGACCTCACTCATGGCTTCAGTCATTATGAATTGGGTTCTCACTACGAAAAAACTTCGTAAAAAATAAAAACAAAAAGAAAATAAGAATAACTATCCAATAAGCTTTCCATCATATCGTGGATGTACTTGTGTGGATTTCTGACCAGACGCTGATCCAGGCGTCATTCCTCCTTCTTTGCTCTGCGCTCAGCCTGCCCGGACGTTCCTTTCAGGCTCCGCTGGTTCCGCATTCGTGGCGTCCCTAGTGAGTTTTTTCTCATTTGTTTACTCTGGGATGTATCGAGTAAGGTTAGGATAGGCGTAGCAGGAGTGTCCTGGGCTGGTTGCCCGCAGTGCAATGTATTTTGGGTCGTATGTATGGGGCATCTATTTCGGATGTACCCTCGTGGTCCTGTTGTGGACACGTGAACTTTTCACAGTTTGGTTTAGTTGGTGATGCAGGCGGCTTTCATTACGCGTTAATTATTGCTGCCTTTTATCCTTCTGATGAGGTAAGCTGTTTGTTTGCTGACGTTCCCAGCGTATTTTTCTTCACTTAGTGAAGTTTTTTCTGGGTCCGTGTCAGGCTTCCCGGGGTTGGGAAGTTATCGCTTCGGTGGTGTGTTGGCGGTGGTTCCTGTTGTGATATTCCAGTGTGTGTTTATATTTCAACTATTTCTTGCCGTCTACCTAGGCCTAGCCAGCCGCTCGTAGCTTTGCCACATGTCTAGTGTTATTATTTATTTTATAAATATGCCCTACTGTGTCATGTGTATCCGGGTTTTAGTTGTGTATTGGCTAATTCCTCGGACTATATTTGTTTCCTGGTTTAGTTGTGTATTGGCTAATTCCACGGATTATGTTGTGACCTTGGTTAGTCGTGCGTGTCTCTCCTCGTGTCGTATTGTTCAGATGGTGTCTGTTCAGGGTGGGGTTTGCCTTCCGGCGGGTTTTTCTCGGTTTCACCGTGAAAAAACCTGACCGATGAGCAGTGTTAGGCCACACGTGGTTGTTAACACTGGCTGGTTCCCCGGCGGGGGAGGTGTCTGTGGCTCTCCAGGACTGCGTATCTGTGGGTGCCTGGTTTCAGGCCTCCTTTATTTCCCGGCGGGATGGCTGTACCCATCCTTACATATATATTTAGTTATATATAAAGAAACGATGTTCGTGAGAACACTTGTTTTTTATAGGTTTTTCTACCTGGTTTACGACAAACCACGGGGAAAACCTAGCTGTTGTTTAGGCGTTCCTCCCCGGCGATCTTTTACAAAGTAGTGGGGTCAGGAACTTGTGGGGTTAACTTTTAGACTTCTCACCCGGCGGGTGCTCCTTAGCAGGGTGGGATAAAACGACTTAGGTCTCTTATAGTTAACCAATCCATGTGAGTGATACTCTGTGTATCGCCGCCTTTACTCTTACGGCATTTGAAGGATCAGTGAGGTTTAACCAAATCGATTTCCACACCCGGCGGGTGTCCCTAAGTATAGGAACTAAGGAATTTATAAACAAATTCAATTTCGATTAACCTTAATTGGGTGATACTTTCAGTATCGCCGCCTTCTATTTTTACGACGATCGTTTGGGACAATTCGTTAAAAAATCAGATCTCGTATTTTCCTGCCCTGGGCTATTCTACTAAAATATTTCAAGGGCCGGCGTCTTTATGAGGGGGGGCTTTGTTACAAAATTGAATCTTGAGACAGTCACCACCTCCTACAGACTATAAGTGCCATACTGGACCATTATATCAGAGGGTATTCTTCATGTTCTTAGCTAAGAAGACTTGTTTAGCCTCTTTATACCCAGCCGCGTGGCGAGATGTGTTAGCTGTGTCTTTGCATCCCGTTACCCGGCGGGTTATTAACACTTGTATGCGAACACTTGGGTTAACCTTATGAGCATTAATTCCTGGAAATTTTCTTTATTTTTCCAGAGCTGAGCTCCGGCGGACCAATACAGACCCGGCGGTAGTTCCTCTCACCAGTCTCTGTCATGGCTAATGTCACCCCAGTTTTTGCCCTGTGCATTACCCCTACTTGCGCGGGTATCCCCATTTTTGCACATACCCTTTGCATAAGGTGTGTTAGATGTCTAGACCGTTCAAGGGGTCTCTGGGTTACAAGTAATTGTTCTTTTTGCTCCCAATTAACCAATAAAGTCCTGTGTGACAATGACAAGACCGCGGCGGTAGCGTTGAGAGAGGTCAGACAACAAATGTCGGCCTACACTACCATTGTCGCACATAAGTCACTTCAATGTGACAACGTCCCACTTTGGGATAAGTTGCTGTCAGAGCACCCTCCCCCTAAACGTACCTCTAGAGTAAGGGGTTTTAAGCCGACAGAGACTAGCCAGGATTCTGTATCGTCTGTGGAGACGTGTAAAACGCCCGAGAGAGAGCCTACTCCCCCGGCAGCCACCTCCTCGTCGCAGGCGAGATCGAGGTCAAGGTCTCCCCTCAGACAACGGTCTTCAAGTCGGGCCTCTTCCCCGGCTAGTAAGAAGTGCAAGACTGAAGCTTCCCCCAGGGACCATGGTGGTGATCCGTCCAAACCTAGGTCCAGTTCGCGGTCACACCGTAGCCATAAATCCTCCAAAAAGGATTCCCATAAGAAGTCCTCTCGACATTCTTCTAAGTCTACTGCATCTCATCGTACCTCTACACCTGACAATGTTTCTGTTACAGCCTCAGAGTATAGTGAAGCGCCTGTCCCTAAACAAGATTTACCTATTGATATTTTAACCCTAGAAATGGAGAGTTCAGGATATTCAATAATTGAGAATGTTTCAGACTCTCAAGAGAGCGTAGGCCAGAGCCTCGGTGTTTGGCGTTTTGCTCATCCAGGGTCTGTCCATCCACGTCCGACTCATACGAGTCACACAGTAGCCGATGTCCACAGGGACGCGGCGGCCCCATCCTCTATCCCTGATTTATCTTGGAAACAAGGTGCCCCTGCCTCGGCGGGGTCTTCTCAGGAGGATCGGGAGGGACAAGATGAAGTGTCATTAATTTCAGATAGGGAAGGACAAGGGTCAGGCTCAGGCCTGGACGCCGCCCATGATAATACTAATTCACCTGAAAGTTCTGCACCTAACCAGTTTGTTACAGCACAAGAAATTGATGGGTTACTTACTCATGCTCTATCAAAATTCTTTAATCAACAACGAGAAAACCCCACAATGGACTTGGGGGCTCCCTTGACAGGTTCTGCGGTACGGCCTCTGATAACGTCAATCGATTTATCTAAGATTCCTAACCCTCCTACTTTGTCACCGGCAGGGAGCTCTAAGCCAGCTACGGCGGCATTCACTACGTCAAATGTCAGGGTCATTACGGATGTTAATCCACCCCCTCTAGACAAAGCGCCTCTTAGAAAGGTAGCTATGCCCCTGCTTTATGGGCCAGACGAGTCATGGGTCCCTTTGAACCCCTCTAAGCCAGAGCTTGCCCAGCCTACCTTGTCAGGGGAACTCCCGGTACCAAGTGAGTGGTTTATCCAGGGAAATAAGTCTAAGAAATTAAGGGCATTGGATGCCTTGGGTAAGGTTTTGGATGTAAATATCAAGGCTATACCTAGTTATTATTATCAGGATTATTTTGTTTATGCATCTAAGCCTGCTTTACCCCCTGCCTCAGCTTCAAAACTTTTTTCAGACTGGTCTAAGCTGGATGGGTTTAATGATATTAAGGCTCTGTTGGCTATTACTCCTGAACTAGATTTACAGACCGTCACAGACGAGACAGCTAATCCAGTGTTGAAGGTGGGACAGTTAGGACCAGGACCTTGGGTGGATTGGGAGGTAGAGGCTCAGAACTTTGCAACCACTTTCACTTCTAAATCTTCCCACCAGATCCCTCAGGATACACATTCATGGTTCTCAATGCCGGTAGGTTCTGCCGGCGGAGTTCCGTCAGCTTTATTTTCCTTTTTAGCTGCCCCTAAGATTAATCTTTGTGAACTAAAGGAACCATTCATTACCCCTACCCCTTCTCACCTAGACAGAGAATTTAGGCTTAGGGGAAAAGCTTTCCGCCTGTTTTCACAGTACATAGTTTCTCAACAGGTGGCTAAGTCTTTACTCAGGTCTACTCAGGCAATCGCAGACGCGGATGCTCGAAGATCAGTTGAATTATCCCGGCGTCTGATTCTTCAGTCGTCAATTCAATCCTTAGGTGACATACGCACAGCCTTACTTGAGGCGGTGCGAGCACGACAGGATCTTAGAATGTCATTAGTTCGCAAGCTGCCTGATCGCATTGCTAACCAGGTGGTTATGTCCCCAGTACTTACACCTTCTTTAATGTCCCCTGATGTATGGCGAACAGTGTTTAACATGGCACAGGCCGTGAAGCACAGTCCCGCACAGGCTAAGAAACCCGCATTTAACTTCCCCAAACCTAAGCCTCCTACTAAAGCTCAGCCAGGGGGTTCTAAGCCGTTTCTTCCGCCTAAGTCCTCCCAATCCCCCCTGGGTCAGTTCAGGCATAGACAGAGAGGGTTTTCAGGACAGAGGGGACGCGGCCAGTATAAGCCGGGTCAGGGCCAGTCTTCGGCCCACACCAGTCAGCCGGCGAAGCGGCCAACACCACCAAAACCACCATCAAAAAACTAAAGTCTTTCTCACTCCCAGTGCCTACCTTAGAGCCGGAGGAACCGAGGGAAGTACAGCCGGCGAACCCTTGTCTGCTAACTGGGTCGTTCCGAACGTGTCACCAAGCATGGCCGTTAAAAACATGGGCACGGATGGTGGCACGCAAAGGCATCACTTGGCAGTGGCTCCGGCGACCTCGCTTACGTCAGCCGACAACGGCAAATTGTGTTTCATTAGAGGTGGAGCTGCTGGTCCAGGAGATGATTGCCAAGAATGTCATCATCCCGGTACCCCCAGATTACCCTGTATTCACGTCAAAACTGTTTTTGGTTCCCAAACGGGACAGTGTTCAGATGAGGCCGGTCGTAGACCTGTCGTATCTGAATCTTCACATTTACAACGAGTCTTTCAGAATGTTAACAGTTCATCAAATCAGGCTAACACTTCCGCCGGGTGGCTGGATGTGTTCCCTAGACCTGACAGACGCCTATTGGCACGTGTCGGTCAACAAAAGATTTCAAAGGTTTCTGGCCTTGAGGATCAGGCACCAAAATTTTGTTTTTCAAAGGATGCCGTTCGGTTTGAACCTAGCACCTCGATTATTCACAAAATTAGTCAGGCAAGCCCTGATGCCATTGTTAAAACAGGGAATCAGAGTGTTGTGGTATCTAGACGACTGGCTGGTGGTGGCAGAGACACAACAATTATGCATAAAACATGTCAATATCATTTTAAATCATGTCAAAACTCTAGGCTTCAAGGTAAATCTGGTAAAGTCAAACCTTGTTCCCTCAAGAGTAATTCAGTGGATAGGGCTGGTCTGGGACACCGCCGCTCTCACTCTGAGTCAGAGTGTGGACAATCGCAACAGGTTTCGCAGGAAACTGTTCAGGTTTCTTCACAGTCTGACTACGACACGAAGAGTCTGGGAGTCTCTGGTCGGCTCTCTCAACTGGATTCAGCTAACTGTCAAGTTGGGCCGGTTGAAAGTAAAACGATTAATATTGGAGGGCAACAAATATTTCCCACTCTTACCGGCGGGAAAATTATGGCCCATACCAAAATTAATCCACACCTTACTAGCGGTCTGGGCGAAGAGGGAAACATTGCACTCAATCATGTCATGGACCTCTCCTCCTCCAACGGTATGGGTAGACACGGATGCGTCAGGCACCATAGGGTGGGGATTTCAGTCAAATCAGGGGCACCAGGGTCAGGGACTTTGGTCCCACTTAGAAATCGCTCACATAAATGTCAAAGAGTTACTAGTCCCATTGTATTTCCTTCAGGCTCACGGCTCGGCGTTACGGGGCAAGTCAGTGGCCTTCAGAATGGACAATCTGAATGCAGTTCACTGTATTCAGAAACAAGGGTCAACGAGGTCAAGGAAGTTGCTACTCGTGTCGGAAGAGATTTTTGTCCTAGCCACCAGTCTAGATATTTATCTTCACGCATCTTATCTCCCAGGCGTAGCGAACGTCTGGGCAGACGCTCTGTCCCGGAGACAGAGCACGACAGTAGAATGGGAGCTCAAGCAACCCATTTTCGACCTAATGATTGCGGAGCTCTCCCATCCACAAGTGGATCTTTTTGCGTCCGAGGAGACTCACAAGCTCCCTCTATACCTCACCCGCCGGACGATAACGCCGGCAGGGGGGCCAGACGCCCTAGTGACAGACTGGAACAGATGGAGCTCCATCTATCTGTTTCCACCGCCAGATGCGTCACTAATGTGCCACGTAGTGAACAAACTACGAGTTTATCGAGGCTTAGTCTCGCTAATCGCGCCCCTGTGGCCGGCGCAGGTGTGGTGCCAGCAGTTAATAATGTGGTGCCCGGACCCGGTATCGCTCCCGGTCAGGTACTTCCACTTAGACACGATTGGCAACCTAGAGACCTCGCTGACTTTTGCATTATGGACATTCAGGAGGCCAAGTGGCTAGCACCATACGGTAGGGATGTGACCAATAAATTGCTCAATCAATATACTCAGTCTACTAAGCGACAATATCAATCTCATTGGAAAGCTTTTACTTCTTGGATTGTTAGAA
The DNA here is from genome assembly GCA_032716605.1 of Paralithodes platypus. Taxonomy (NCBI): domain Eukaryota; kingdom Metazoa; phylum Arthropoda; class Malacostraca; order Decapoda; family Lithodidae; genus Paralithodes; species Paralithodes platypus. The sequence goes on along the minus strand of CM064528.1, from coordinate 13,716,948 downwards.
CGGAACAAACTGTACCCTCAGTGGCATTGGTTTTTAATTACTTGAACTATCTGTTTGAGCAGAAACGTTTATCTGTGGTTACTCTGAAGAATCACTTAACTGCGATTAGAGTGCCCTTTTTCGACCTTACAGGTCTATCCATACCGGTGGCGGAGGAAACAGGATTTATGAGAGCGTGTTTTAAACTCCGCCCACCTCCCCGTCAGCTCATGCCTACTTGGTCTCTGGACAAAGCTTTGTCTTTACTTCATTCTCGTCTGTATCAAAATACTGCAGACTTTGCTTTAATCTTAAAGAAGGCAGTTTTCCTTTTGGCTTTGGCCACCGGAAACAGAGTGTCTGAGCTGGCGGCGATGAGCAACACACCTAATTGTCTTAGGTTTGGTAGACTTAATGATTCCATTTCCATTGCACCCTCCCCGGCGTTTGTAGCCAAGAATGAGCATAGTGCACACGTGTTTTCTGAATTCACGGTGCCGGCGTTAAAAAGGGGAAAGGTGCATCATAATTTATGTCCAGTGCAAGCTCTAACCAAATATTTAAGAATAGCTCCTCATAACCCCCAAGGTGCTTTATGGGTAGCGAGTACGGGTAAACGCTTACTTAAACGGCGATTAGCCTCTCTTCTGGTAGAAGTCATTAAAGAGAGTAATCCCGGCGTTGTGGGTAGGGCCCACGATTTACGCAAGTGGGCGGCCTCTTTACGTTTCCTGAAAAACTTTTCAGTTGAAGATATTGCGTCCACACAGTTGTGGGCGTCTAATCATACGTTTCTCTCTAGATACTTGTCAGTTGCTCTAGACAAACCTTCCTTACCATGTATAGCTTTAAGGCAGAGGGTCTAGGTGGCCCTGCAGTCACTTATGTTTATTTTCAAGGAAAGGGGGGGGGGGGGGGGGGTGCAGTCAGTTGACATAGGACACCCTAGACCCCGCCGGAGTATGAGAACTGTGATACAATTTAAGGTGGAAATGTGATATAAAAATTTCTCTGAGAGAATTTGTGCTAGTACAAAGTTTAGTACAAAACAACAGTGTTGTTATAGTAGTTTTAGCTGCGAAAGCAATGTAACATTAGTTCAATGGAGTTCATTAGCAATTGATCTCCACATGTATTTTGGGGTTTATGATGTGCACATATAAACTTATAACTTATTATTTGTCACCACTCGTTGAGTGGGGTGCCTTTTGTAACTACAGATCTGTGTTCAGAATCTTCAGGGTTACCTATTTTTGTCAGGCAGGCTTCTTTGAAGCACGCACCTGCCTGAACCCCCTTTTTCTTGTATATTTCCGGCCTACGCCGTATTAAATACATTTTTCAAAAGTAAGAATACTATGTGGTTGTTTTTATTATCTGCTTTTCTAGAGTTATGATATGATTACGAATGTCCCCCTCCAGTCTTAGATATCAGGCATGTTCGTCAATGATGGAGGGGCCACTATAAAATTATAGGTTTGACTCCTGTAAGGAGATTAGGAAAACCTAATATTTAGTAGTGGCCCCGTAATCATTGACGACTGGGGCCCTCCCGACCGTCCCCTTCCCATTCGTTGATGTATTAAGGATTTTGGTTTACTTGATATGTCAGTGAAGGAGGAATGACGCCTGGATCAGCGTCTGGTCAGAAATCCACACAAGTACATCCACGATATGATGGAAAGCTTATTGGATAGTTATTCTTATTTTCTTTTTGTTTTTATTTTTTACGAAGTTTTTTCGTAGTGAGAACCCAATTCATAATGACTGAAGCCATGAGTGAGGTCGCGTGCGCTCATGATGAAGGCTCCTCAGTTTTTAAATGCTCTGCGCGGTAGATTCAAACTACGGCGGATTAGTGTTTGAAGAGGATGCCTTATGTAATAGGCATGTTCGTCAATGATTACGGGGCCACTACTAAATATTAGGTTTTCCTAATCTCCTTACAGGAGTCAAACCTATAATTTACACCAATAGCCCTGGAGGACCATTCCTTCCTTACCCCTCTTCTTGGTAGGATACTGTGTACCACAGGAACTCCACCCTTCTCCTTGATCCTCTCCAACATTTCCTGGTACGTGGTGAGCAACTCCTCAGTCCTGCATTTCCAAATGTCGTTGCTCCCTGCGTTGAGGAAGATGATGGGGTCCTCTCCACTCGCTTCCATGACACCATCTAGCTTTTCTGCCACCTTCTCGACTCCGGCACCAGGCAGACAGACCTAATCCATGACCTAATCCATCCCAACAACGACCCTCCTATTCCATGTGCCTCAACCTTTCTCATCAATCTCTCATGAGGGACTCTGTCGAAAGCTTTACTGAAATCTAAATATATAATATCATATGACTTGTCACTATCTACTGCTTCATATACCTCTGAGAAAAAGCTAAGCAAATTAGTAAGGCACGAACGTCCCTGAGTGAATCCATGCTGAGAAGAATTTATTAAGTTAAATTTTACTAAGTGGCTTCTAATTTTCCTAGCAATAATAGACTCTAGCAACTTTCCTATCATTGATGTGAGACTAATGGGACGGTAATTGGATGCTATCGATTTATCACCTTTTTTAAAGATCGGAACTACATTTGCAAGCTTCCAAGCTTCTGGAACTAAACCTGTTTCTAATGACTTGTTAAATATAAATGCTAATGGACTACTTAACTCATCTCTGCATTCTTTTAATACTCTAGCATATACCTCGTCAGGACCAGGCGATTTTTGAGGTTTCAGTCTGTCAATTTCCTTAAGCACATCATTTCTACTTATACTAACTGTACTTAACATATTTTCTATACTATCACTATATACCATATTGACTTCTGGAATCTGTGCCAAATTTTCATTAGTGAAAACGGAAAGAAACTGACTATTTAATGTACTGCACATTTCTAAATCATTTTCTGTTATTTCTCCTATTGAAGTTTTTAGGGGGCCTATTACATCTCTAACTTTAGATTTATATAGTTGGTAAAAAGCTTTAGGGTTATTTTTGAGTCGCTGGCTATCCTTATTTCATAATTTCTTTTTGCTTTCCTGATTTCCTTTTTGACCTGTCTTGATAGAGTCTGATAGTATATATGTAAATGATTTTCACCTTTCTTTATTTTTCGATATATTCCTTTCTTTTTTCCTATAAGATCTATTAGCTTATTAGTCATCCATTTTGGTTGGTTCTGCGTCGATCTAAATCTTCTTTTAGGGATATATTTATTTTGAGCATTGTGGAGTGAAGCAATAAACTGGTTATATGTAGGTGGCAAGTTTAACTCTGGCATATCCTGACTTAATCGCTTAACAATAGGGTCCACCCTTAAGTCTCTTCTTAGCCCACCATAATCGGCTTTTCTGAAATCTGGGATAAGTGTCGTATTCTCTTTAGCATTCCCTGTCCATTGTATATTAAAATAAATAGATTTATGATCGCTATTTCCTAGGTGGTCACCAATCTCTACATTATTTATCATATGTTCATTGTTACTGAAAACTAAATCAAGAATATTAATACCTCTAGTCGGCGTATCTATGAATTGAAATAAAAAACTATCTTGTACTACCTCTATAAACTCTACTGAATCGGAGTCGCCTATTTGGTGCTGCCAATCAATGTTCGGAAAATTAAAATCCCCCATAATGCACACATTGCTAAACCTTGATGCTATTTTAATTTCCTCCCATAACGATTTTCCGCCATTTCTACTCATATTAGGCGGTCTATATATAACTCCAATAACTATGGTCTCACTACCTTCGTTAACCTCTACCCAAACACTTTCATTATCATTATTTAGTCTAATACCTGATTTAATACAGCTTTTTAATGTACTCCTGACAAACACTGCTATACCCCCGCCCCTCCTACTTGTTCGGTCATATTTAAACAAACTATATCCTGGAATATCAAATTCTGCTAAAAAATGCCTAGATTCTGTATTAATCCACGTTTCAGTTAGCGCTATTATGTCTATATTTTCTGTGCTAACGAGTGCTCTAAGTTCGTTCATTTTGTTACATAAACTCCTACAATTTGTATAATATGCCCTCAACCTATTACTTTTATTTGCAACTAATTTTCTATTGTGTTTAGCTAACTTATTATTTCCTGTTGAACTACTAGCTCTAGACGGAAATTCTACTCTATCAGTAATCTCATCTTTACTATCAGTTACATGTGTAGTGTTATCGATACTACTATTACACATCACTATATCCGCACTATCTTGACTGATTATTTCTATTTTACTCACTGGTTTGTCACATGAAGTACCTGCTCCATATGGAGACAGTATTTTACTTACACACCCAGGTTTTTTTAACGAAACCCCGCAACAATCTTGTCGAGTGAGCTGGCCAAGGTCGAAACTCCTAGTCGAGAGAGATGTACTCCATCCTGGGCATACAGTTCATCCTTACCATAAAAGAGGGACCAGTTATCCAGGAATGGAATAGTATTTGCCTTACAATACTTCTCCAGCCGGCTATTTACACCAATAGCCCTGGAGGACCATTCCTTCCTTACCCCTCTTCTAGGCAGGATACTGTTTACCACAGGAACTCCACCTTTTTCCTTGATCCTCTCCAACATTTCCTGATACTTGGAGAGCAACTCCTCAGTCCTGCATCTCCATATGTCGTTGCTCCCTGCGTTGAGGAAAATGATGGGGTCCTCCCCACTCACTTCCATGACAGCATCTATCTTCTATCTATCTTCCTTCTGAATATTGTTTTGCTACTAAACTTAATTGAATCTTGATCTTTGCACGTATACAGTTTCCTTCTTTACTTATTGATATGTTGTGTCAGGTACGATGAAGCGATACTGCTGATATCTGTAGACTTGCGTTGAAATTCAAACTTTCCTTTTTAAGATTTTTTTTTTTTTTTTTTTTTTACTACCATATTTATCTTCAGTACTATGGCTGGCCTTAAACAACTTATTTATATGTAGTATGTCCCACCCTCCCCAACACATACACACACACACACACACACCTCCCCTCTTACACTTTCCTCCTCCCTGGAGTACCTTACCTCCTCCTCCTCCTCCCCCCCCCCCCCCTACTCCTCCTCTCCCACCCATTCCTCTACCTCCTCCGTTGATGTAATGAAGAATGTGAAGTGTCCCTCATATGATTGTAATATATTTGTCGTACTATTATTGCATAATAATTTATGTAGTTCGAAATATTAGTCACATCATGTATGTAATAATTGTATTCAGCTAACTATGATCTCAATAACCATTGATGTAAGAAAACATGAATGGTCTCCTCATATGATTGCACTAGTTTTGTAGTGCTATTATTTACCTGTCAATTAATAATTCAGTCACATTTTTTTTTTTTTTTTTTTTTTCTTGAGCACGTATAGGCTATACAGCACATGTGGCAAACAAATGAGGAAACTATAATAACACCAGACGACGATACTGTTGTTACAGTAGAATAATGGCTCTTCGAGCAGTATGTATTGCCTTACCAGTGGTTGTCCCCTTATTATTATTATTATTTTATTATTATTATTGAAATACCACAGGAACGAAAATTCCTGGGAGCGAAACTTCCACCCCCAAGGGGGATCCCTCTCTTTCTACCACCTCCCTCCACATGTTACACGTCTCGTTAATCACAGTCTTCTAATATACAAATCACATTTCCTTACCCCCTGACATTCTTGAAATACCCACTAAGTATATTCAATTAGATACCAACCATGCAGACTATAATACGTTCGTTGTGTATGGGTACGAGGCGATCTCAAGACACCTTAGCTCCCAGTGCACAACGAACCGGATCAGGATTATGTCCGCCTGTATTAAATTATGTACTATGTTGATTTATACCATTGCCTATTTTTGTAATAATTGTATTCAGCTAGCTATGATCTCAATAACCATTGATGTAATGAAAATATGAATAGTCTCCTCATACAAAGGAGTACAAAGGAGTACAAAGGAAATCAAGCAACAACAGGTCTAGTGACCCTTCTAGGTTGCTTGTCCTCCAAAACACTGAGGATCAAGTGTCCAAACAGTGGTTTAGAGTGGGTAAGGGAACATTGGAAAGGGAATTACTGCCCTGGAACTAATGTCCGTGGCAGGATTAGGAAGTTAGTAGAGGACAGATGGGTTAGTAACTGAGGGGGGGATAAAATAAAGTTATTCAGTTATTGGTAATAAGGGCACCAGGATTGAACGCAGTATTCCAGAAGAGGACGGACTAAGGAATTGTAAAGGGTTAGGATAACTTCTTTGGATTTATGCTCAAATGACCTGCCTATAAAGCCAATTATTTTGTTTGCCTTCTTAACAACTTCTGAACATTGTTGACTCGGTTTTAGGTTACTGGATATTGTTACTCCCAGATCGGTTTCTCTGTTTACATTCTTAAGCTGAGTGCCATTCATCGAATAGTTTGCTTTCTCATTTAGGTATCCGACATGTAGTACTTTACATTTATCCGCATTGAAACTCATTTGCCAAATTTGGGCCCAACATGACAATTTATCTAGATTGTGTTGCATATCGTCAACTTGTTCTTTTGAGAGTACGCTATTTGCAATTTTTGTATCGTCAGCAAATTTAGAGATTGTACAGGTGAGACCCTCATCTATGTCGTTGATGTAAATTAGAAAGAGAATTGGTCCTAGTACCGATCCCTGGGGTACCCCGCTACTTACATTGGTCCATTTAGATGCCTTACCGTTTATGACTACCCTTTGCTTTCTGTTGCTGAGCCAATTTTCTATCCATTTCAACACACCGTCTTGTATTCCATGCGCTTTTAGTTTTAGCAGTAAACGTTTGTGGGGAACTTTGTCAAAGGCCTTTTGAAAATCAAGGTATATAATATCTACAGCTTTACTCTCATCGTAGAAGTTGAGGATATCGTGGAAGAAGTCTAAGAGGTTTGTTAAACAGGAACGTTTTTACGAAAGCCGTGTTGAGTATCTTTAAGTATGTTATTTTCCTCTAAGTGATTTACGAGTCTGTCTCGTATGACCGTTTCTAGCATTTTACATACAACTGAGGTTAAGCTAATTGGACGATAGTTACTGGGTAGGGATTTGCTGCCTTTTTTGAATATCGGTGTTACGTTGGCTAGCTTCCACTGATCAGGCATAGTTCCAGACTGCAAGGATTTATTGAATAGTATTGTCAGTGGTTTGGAGAGCTCATCCTTAGCTTCCTTTAGAACTCTAGGCGAGATTGTATCAGGTCCTGGCGTTTTATTTACCTTGAGTTTATCTAAACAATTCAATACTTCTCTCTCTGTAATGGTGATATTGCTTAGAACATCTGAATTATCAATCTGAATCGGCGATGGTGTAGGAATATCACTGAGGTCTTCTGTTGTAAAAACTGATGCAAAGAAGGTATTGAGGGCATTACTCATTTGTACTTCGTCTTTGGTGTATTCTCCATTTTCATGACTAACGGTCCAACAGTTGAAGTAACTACTTTTTTCTTTCTGATATAACTATAGAATTCTTTCGGGTTTGTTTTACTTTGATTCGCAATATGTAACTCTAAGGTCTTTTTACTTTGCTTAATTAACTGTTTGGCTTTGCGTCGTAGCTCTACAAATTTCACCCGTTCTTCGTCATTTTGTGAGGATTTTAATCTATCATTAGCATTTTTTTTTAGCAAGCAGGCAGTTTGAAATATCTTTATTCCACCATTTGGGCTTATTATGATGGCCTGGACGCCGTATTTTCGATGGTATGCAGTCTTGCACTGCTTTTAGGTAAGTGGTTTCGAATAACTTCCAAGATGTATTTGTGTCGTTATTGTTAATTAAAAAGCTCCAGTCAGTTTCTTTAAACATAGCTCTAAGTTTATGGAAGTTTGCTTTCTTGAAATTAGGGACTTTTTCGATGCTAGTATTTGGTTCGTTACTAGTAAACTTTAAAGTGAAAGTTATCGTACGATGGTCGCTGTTACTGAATTCATCACCAACATTCAAATTCTCTATCAATTCTTCTTTTGTTGCAAGTACAATGTCAAGAACGTTATTACCACGGGTCGGCGTTCGAACAAATTGATAAAGCGAACTCTCTTGCAAGTTCGTATACAAGTCATGTCCGGAATGTGAAGTAAGAGTATCGCCCCACTGCACGATTGCACTAGTTCTGTAGTGCTATTATTTACAACCTGTCAATTAATAATTCAGTCACTACAAGCTTGCTTGCTTGCTTGCTTTTTTTTTTTTTTTTTTTTTATACAGACCATGTGACAATTAAATGAGGAAACTATAATAACACATCTGAATAATGCCAACCTGACTTATAAACACAAATATGAATGTAACCAGACGACGATGCTGTTGTTTCAGTGGAATAATGGCTCTTTGAGCAGTATGTATCGCCTTACTAGTGGTTGTCCCCTCACAGGATGGGGGGCGCTGCTCAATAAACTCGCCCCTCGGGGCAAAATCAAATCTCTCTCTCTCTTTTCTGGATCCCCTACGCCCCTAGCCCCGTTTGTTTTGAGATTTTATAACCTTTCGCCCCATTTCTTTGTCAATTCCAAGACCTATTTTAAAGTTAAGCTATCAGTTTTCATTACGGCTTTAGAATGATAAAATGGCCACAACAATGCAATTTCATGTTTAGATACCTGCATCTTTTAGATACTGACCTTGTTGTTAAGCTTTATGTTATTCACAATTTACTGTTGAATATTTTACGAAATCACAGGTCATATATTCACATACATGAAAATTCACCCTATTTTTTGAGAACGGGAATACATTATTAATGAGGTCTGATAATTCGTTGCTCCCGTTTATCTTTTGCGTCTTTAATCTCTTCCTGCCATCCGCCGTAATCGGTTTTCTGTTATAACTGTGGCAAACCGGCTATCTCTATAATACCTGGTGTAGAGTGTTTGCCCTAAAAGAAAAAGTAGTATAGTACTAATGAAATAGTCAAAATCAGGGGGTTGATCAATTTGGGAAGTCAATTTTGTAGTCAGAAGTAGAGTAGACAAAATCAGTTAGTTTAAATTGGGGAAGTCACCTTTTGTTGTCGGATATCGAAGAAGAGATCCATTAACTACGTCAACAAGTATTGAAACATATTTAGCATGAGATAAAGTGAGGTTGAGCTCTGGGAGGCAGGGGACGCTCAACCCCCACTCTGACACACACACACACACCCACACACACACATATCCCGCTATATACATTACTAGCAGGGGTACCCGGCGTTGCCCGGGTAATCACCATAATCACCATCACTACTACCACCACTACTACTACCATAATCACCATCATCAATCACTACTACCACACCGGCCTCGACCTCCCTGTGCCTCATTAAACGGCGACCTCGATTTCGGCCGCTAAATGACCTCCGATTTTGGATCTGACCTCATCCGTACCCCCATTTAGGGGGGCTGCGAACAACTTTCGTTCCATACACCTTTTCGATCGGAGGCCTCCTTCTGCCCCAAACGGCCCTTTTCCGATTTCGCGCCCATTTTCTCCGTCCCTTTCACCCTGGGAAATTCTATTTTTTCACTAAAACCTGCCTAGGGACCCCCTTACTATGCATACCAAGTATGAACGCTCTAGCTTAAAAACTGCGGCCGCCTATAAAGAATAGACAGACAGACAGACAATCGAAATTATTATATAGATAACCCCCCCCCCCCACACACACACACAAACACACTCATTAGCAGTAAATACACCCAAACTGTAAAAGGAATTTCTGTAGAGCGGTGTGTGGTTGATCCCTTCCATGTATGGACTATGTCCACCCCCTCACTCTACCTCAAGACCCCGCAAAGTAAGGTAACTTAGTAGGGTAGATTGTCACGTTGGAGGGACTTGAGGTTTTACTCTCTCCCTCTCGCTCTCTTCTCTATTCTCCCTCGCTCTCGCTCTCGTTCTCTCTCTCTCTCTCTCTCTACAAGTGTCTTCCTCTAAGTTACAAGAGTGATTGAGAGCCAAGTTCAAGGCATGTTAGAGTAAAATATGTGTTGGTGTATTGGCAAGACGTGTGTGTGTTTTTTTTTTAGTGTAGTGAAATGAATAGGACGAGGAGGTGTTTGAGAGAGCTAGCTGGATTACTCTCTATGTAGGTAGACACAAACAATACACTCTTGTTGACATTGTCAGTCAACATATTCCACTCTGTCCTTCCACCTCACTAACATATTTTATCATTATCAGTCAACATCTTCCACTTTGTCCTTCCACCTCACTATCATACTCTTTTCCCATGCTCTCACTCTCCATACACTCCACATTTTATACTAATCCTCAAGAAAAACAAAAAACACACAAAAACTAAATCTTCTCAAACATAAACAAACCTACAACATCTGGATTTAAACTTGTGGTTTGTCTTATAACTATCAGGAGAGAAAAAATAAAATGAAGTTGGGCAAATGTAACACGGAGTTTGAGCGTCTATCTATCTATCTATGGCCTGACGACGTGATCCCCGAAGAGGTGGCCACAAACGAAACGCCCCCATACACCTTGAGCGTGACTGTACGTAAAGAAAATCCAACAATGCCAGAATTTAAGGTACTGTACCGTAAGATAAGGGGGGGTGGATACAACACTAAGGTACCGTAAGGGAAAGGATGAATACAACACTAAGGTACCGTAAGAAGAGAAGGGGTGAATACAACACGCATCCCGGGTTTCCTTTTGGTGGGTGTGTGTATTTCCTATATGCAATAACTCGCATGGATAGCCAGACACACACACGTATGCACATTTTCACACCCACCCACACACACACACACACACACATTCTCTCTCTCACACACACACACACACACATATTCCCACACACATGTAGCATAGTAAGAATACATATCAATGATTTCACATGGTTATTCAGATTCCTAGGCAATTTCTGAAACATACCGTAAACGCATATATTATACACTCAATCACTCACACTCACTCACTCACTCACTCTCACTCTCACACACACACACACACACGCATACATACAGGGCGGCGCAGAATTCGGATACCCACCTTGCAGACATTGGTAACGTTGCCTTTCTCTATATTGGTAGTACAGTAGATTGCATGGACATCCATTATACTGTATATGAATTGCCTTTTATAATACCACATTAAGGGGAGAGTGCTATTTTTTCTGGACACCCTTCTCCCTCATACTTAGCCCCTTTAGTTTTCAGATTTTAAGACATTCGGCCCATTAATTTGGCGATTTTAAGACCTTTCGCCCCTTTTCTTTGTCAATATTAAGACTATTCGTGTCATTTAGGTGTCGATTTTTTACCTGGTGAGCGAAGCGAGCCTTATTTACGAGGAACCGGCCTTGGGCCGGGAAATTGTTATACCGAAAAATTTACAAATATATCTTGAATGGGGATTCTGGGGTTGTTTTATTAAAGTTTGATGGAGGTCTAGGGAGGAAACTAGAAAATAATGAACAAATGAAAACAAATCGACCAAAAAGTGAACCATTCCCCCTTCAACGCAGAATAGGTAGCAGACGCCCTAGTATTTTATAATTGCAATACAAATATAATTATATGATTAATGAGGGTCTAAGACACACACAATATAAGTTTCGTAAAATGTTCAATTTTGTCGGTTTTCGACTAATTCCCGAATGTTTCTATTTGAAAACACTTGCATGAAGTAGATACACTTGTTCAGCAGACGATGGTGTTCTCAAAATTGTTGTATATTGTTTTCTGATATTATTACAGCTTATTCTCTCTCTCCCCCACAGCTCCTCCCACCTCTCCCAACCCGTGCCAATGAAGCCTGCCATCTACGTTATCGGGTTCTGCGTCGTGTTCTGCCTCCTGGCGCTAAAGTACGTCAACGCATATAGCTTAAGGGGGTCGTGCTTGTTTTGGGGGATATATATATATATATATATATATATATATATATATATATATATATATACTGTATATATACTGTATATATTCTTTAAATCTTGATGGAGGTCTAGTGAGGAAACTATTAAGTGAATAAATATATATATATATATATATATATATATATATATATATATATATATATATATATATATGTATATATATTCATTCATATATTTTTTAGTTTCCTCGCTAGACCTCCATCAAAATTTAAAGAACACCCCCTAGAACTCTCTTCAAGATAAATGTGTACATTTTTCGGTAGAAAAAAATTCCCGGCCGAAAGCCGGTTACTCTTAAAACAACAGGCTCGCTATCGCTCGCCAGGAAAAATTCGACACCTAAATGGCACGAAAGGTCTTAATAACGATAAATAAATGGGGTGTAAAGTGATAATATAACCAAACTAATGAGTCGAACGTCTTAAAATCTAAAAAAACAATGGGATTAAACACGAGGTAGAAGGGGGTCCAACAAACAACCACCTCCCCCTTAACCCCTTGATTGTATACAACTTAAGAAGGCTCTCTATAGGCAACAAGAAGGGGGTCCAACAAACAACCACCTCCACCTTAACCCCTTGATTGTATACAACTTAAGAAGGCTCTCTATAGGCAACAAGAGAGTAAAACCTATCTCAATCAACCCTCAGACTTCCATATACACCCTTCCTAATCTGAACAAAATCGTCTAATAATAGCCAGAAAACATGAAAGCAAGGCGTATCAGATCTTGAAAGGGTTAACACTCTGTGCTCCGACGTAAAGGGGGCTATTGTAAGACTTGGTTTTAGGGGGTAGTGCTTGTTTTTTTGGACCCCTTTCTCTCTCGTGTTTAACTCCATTAGTTTTGATATTTTAAGACGGTAGGCCCATTATTTTGGTGATTTTAACACCTTTCGCCCCATTTCGTTGTCTATTTTAAGACCTTTCGTGCAATTTAGGTGTCGATTTTTTCCTGGCGAGCGATAGCGAGCCTGTAATTCTCAAGGTTTACAATATATATATATATATATATATATATATATTTATATATATACCGTTATATATAAATTATATATATATATATATATATATATATATATATATATATTATACTGTATTACTGTATATATATATATATATATATATATATATATATATATTATATATATATATATATATTGTATATATATACAGTAATTGCAGGAAGCGAAAATATTATAATTACAAATGTTCAGCCTTAGGATAATTATATATATATGAATACAAAAGTGGGGTTATCTAATCACAAAACATTCATATTATCTGTGATTAGATAACGTACACCCCTTCCACCCCACTGTTGTGTTTATATATAACATCCATTTGCTTTATGCTTCGAATGTTAATGCTATGTTGAATATTAAATTGTGTACCTTATATAATTGACATTTTAAAAATATCCAAGTTGAAAGAGTTATGTGGGGTCTGGAATGTGTTCCCCCTCATGCTTAGCCCCATTAGTTTCAAGATCTTATAAGACATTCGCCCCATTGGTTTTGCATTTTTACTATCTTTAATGCTATTAAAGTGTCGATTTGTTCCTGGCGAGTGATAGCGGAGCCTAGCTGCAATTTAGGAGGAACGCATTTTTTATGTTTTTTATTTTTATTTTATTACCGAATAATGCACACATTTATCAGGAAGAGGGGTCTTGGGAGTATTGTTTTAAGGTTGACGGAGGTCTAGGGAGGATACTAAAATAATAGTGATAATAATAATAAAAATAATAATAATAAAATAATAATAATATATAATAACAATATATATATAAATAAATAAGTAAATATATAAATAAATAAATCCAAATCTGCCCTAGGGTATTATTTGTCTCTGAAACTCATCAACCATTTCTGTTCCTCTAGTTACTACCAAGTCAACCCTTCCCGATCACCTGGTATTCGAGCCTATGGGGATTTTAATGGTAAGTCGGTGTGAGGTTAAGGGGAGGTTTCTAGTTTGTTTCCTACTCCTCAACCAATCTAAAAATTTCACCCCTAGACCCCCTTTCAAGATAAATTTGTACATTTTTCGGTAGAAAAATGTCCCGGCCGAAGGCCGATTACTTTTAAATTACAGGCTCGCTATCGCTCGGCAGGATAAAATCGACACCTAAATGGCACGAAAGGTCTTAAAATTGACAGAATGGGGCGGAAATTCTTAAAAATCACCAAACTAATGGGGCAAACGTCTTAAAATCTCAAAAGCGATGGGGCTAGACATGAGGGTGAAAGGGGTCAAGAAAAAAGTCCCTCAAGTGGAAATCTCCCCGTAACCCGTCGAGTGCAGGCGACGTTTATTTTATTTGAGTTCGGCTACGTCTAGGCGATTTTATTTCTATATGTTTCTCTGTCTATTCGTCCATCTGCTGAATCCAACTGTCTATCTATCTATCTATCAAACTATTTATCTATTTATATATCCAATTATCTATCAATCTATCGGTCTATCTGGTGCCTGATACTTCCTGTTAGATTATTATGTCATTATATAGCAATATATACACACAGATTAAGAAACGACCGTGTAATTGCAAGTATATTACACACAGATTAAGATAACGATAATACCTCTAAGTGTTATGTCATTATATAGCAATGAAGGTATATTACACACAGATTAAGATAACGACCGTGTAATACCTCTAAGTGTTATGTCATTATATAGCAATGAAGGTATATTACACACAGATTAAGATAACGACCGTGTAATACCTCTAAGTGTTATGTCATTATATAGCAATGAAGGTATATTACACACAGATTAAGATAACGACCGTGTAATACCTCTAAGTGTTATGTCATTATATAGCAATGAAGGTATATTACACACAGATTAAGATAACGACCGTGTAATACCTCTAAGTGTTATGTCATTATATAGCAATGAAGGTATATTACACACAGATTAAGATAACGACCGTGTAATACCTCTAAGTGTTATGTCATTATATAGCAATGAAGGTATATTACACACAGATTAAGATAACGACCGTGTAATACCTCTAAGTGTTATGTCATTATATAGCAATGAAGGTATATTACACACAGATTAAGATAACGACCGTGTAATACCTCTAAGTGTTATGTCATTATATAGCAATGAAGGTATATTACACACAGATTAAGATAACGACCGTGTAATACCTCTAAGTGTTATGTCATTATATAGCAATGAAGGTATATTACACACAGATTAAGATAACGACCGTGTAATACCTCTAAGTGTTATGTCATTATATAGCAATGAAGGTATATTACACACAGATTAAGATAACGACCGTGTAATACCTCTAAGTGTTATGTCATTATATAGCAATGAAGGTATATTACACACAGATTAAGATAACGACCGTGTAATACCTCTAAGTGTTATGTCATTATATAGCAATGAAGGTATATTACACACAGATTAAGATAACGACCGTGTAATACCTCTAAGTGTTATGTCATTATATAGCAATGAAGGTATATTACACACAGATTAAGATAACGACCGTGTAATACCTCTAAGTGTTATGTCATTATATAGCAATGAAGGTATATTACACACAGATTAAGATAACGACCGTGTAATACCTCTAAGTGTTATGTCATTATATAGCAATGAAGGTATATTACACACAGATTAAGATAACGACCGTGTAATACCTCTAAGTGTTATGTCATTATATAGCAATGAAGGTATATTACACACAGATTAAGATAACGACCGTGTAATACCTCTAAGTGTTATGTCATTATATAGCAATGAAGGTATATTACACACAGATTAAGATAACGACCGTGTAATACCTCTAAGTGTTATGTCATTATATAGCAATGAAGGTATATTACACACAGATTAAGATAACGACCGTGTAATACCTCTAAGTGTTATGTCATTATATAGCAATGAAGGTATATTACACACAGATTAAGATAACGACCGTGTAATACCTCTAAGTGTTATGTCATTATATAGCAATGAAGGTATATTACACACAGATTAAGATAACGACCGTGTAATACCTCTAAGTGTTATGTCATTATATAGCAATGATGGTATATTACACAGATTAAGATAACGACCGTGTAATACCTCTAAGTGTTATGTCATTATATAGCAATGAAGGTATATTACACACAGATTAAGATAACGACCGTGTAATACCTCTAAGTGTTATGTCATTATATAGCAATGAAGGTATATTACACACAGATTAAGATAACGACCGTGTAATACCTCTAAGTGTTATGTCATTATATAGCAATGAAGGTATATTACACACAGATTAAGATAACGACCGTGTAATACCTCTAAGTGTTATGTCATTATATAGCAATGAAGGTATATTACACACAGATTAAGATAACGACCGTGTAATACCTCTAAGTGTTATGTCATTATATAGCAATGAAGGTATATTACACACAGATTAAGATAACGACCGTGTAATACCTCTAAGTGTTATGTCATTATATAGCAATGAAGGTATATTACACACAGATTAAGATAACGACCGTGTAATACCTCTAAGTGTTATGTCATTATATAGCAATGAAGGTATATTACACACAGATTAAGATAACGACCGTGTAATACCTCTAAGTGTTATGTCATTATATAGCAATGAAGGTATATTACACACAGATTAAGATAACGACCGTGTAATACCTCTAAGTGTTATGTCATTATATAGCAATGAAGGTATATTACACACAGATTAAGATAACGACCGTGTAATACCTCTAAGTGTTATGTCATTATATAGCAATGAAGGTATATTACACACAGATTAAGATAACGACCGTGTAATACCTCTAAGTGTTATGTCATTATATAGCAATGAAGGTATATTACACACAGATTAAGATAACGACCGTGTAATACCTCTAAGTGTTATGTCATTATATAGCAATGAAGGTATATTACACACAGATTAAGATAACGACCGTGTAATACCTCTAAGTGTTATGTCATTATATAGCAATGAAGGTATATTACACACAGATTAAGATAACGACCGTGTAATACCTCTAAGTGTTATGTCATTATATAGCAATGAAGGTATATCACACACAGATTAAGATAACGACCGTGTAATACCTCTAAGTGTTATGTCATTATATAGCAATGAAGGTATATTACACACAGATTAAGATAACGACCGTGTAATACCTCTAAGTGTTATGTCATTATATAGCAATGAAGGTATATTACACACAGATTAAGATAACGACCGTGTAATACCTCTAAGTGTTATGTCATTATATAGCAATGAAGGTATATTACACACAGATTAAGATAACGACCGTGTAATACCTCTAAGTGTTATGTCATTATATAGCAATGAAGGTATATTACACACAGATTAAGATAACGACCGTGTAATACCTCTAAGTGTTATGTCATTATATAGCAATGAAGGTATATTACACACAGATTAAGATAACGACCGTGTAATACCTCTAAGTGTTATGTCATTATATAGCAATGAAGGTATATTACACACAGATTAAGATAACGACCGTGTAATACCTCTAAGTGTTATGTCATTATATAGCAATGAAGGTATATTACACACAGATTAAGATAACGACCGTGTAATACCTCTAAGTGTTATGTCATTATATAGCAATGAAGGTATATTACACACAGATTAAGATAACGACCGTGTAATACCTCTAAGTGTTATGTCATTATATAGCAATGAAGGTATATTACACACAGATTAAGATAACGACCGTGTAATACCTCTAAGTGTTATGTCATTATATAGCAATGAAGGTATATTACACACAGATTAAGATAACGACCGTGTAATACCTCTAAGTGTTATGTCATTATATAGCAATGAAGGTATATTACACACAGATTAAGATAACGACCGTGTAATACCTCTAAGTGTTATGTCATTATATAGCAATGAAGGTATATTACACACAGATTAAGATAACGACCGTGTAATACCTCTAAGTGTTATGTCATTATATAGCAATGAAGGTATATTACACACAGATTAAGATAACGACCGTGTAATACCTCTAAGTGTTATGTCATTATATAGCAATGAAGGTATATTACACACAGATTAAGATAACGACCGTGTAATACCTCTAAGTGTTATGTCATTATATAGCAATGAAGGTATATTACACACAGATTAAGATAACGACCGTGTAATACCTCTAAGTGTTATGTCATTATATAGCAATGAAGGTATATTACACACAGATTAAGATAACGACCGTGTAATACCTCTAAGTGTTATGTCATTATATAGCAATGAAGGTATATTACACACAGATTAAGATAACGACCGTGTAATACCTCTAAGTGTTATGTCATTATATAGCAATGAAGGTATATTACACACAGATTAAGATAACGACCGTGTAATACCTCTAAGTGTTATGTCATTATATAGCAATGAAGGTATATTACACACAGATTAAGATAACGACCGTGTAATACCTCTAAGTGTTATGTCATTATATAGCAATGAAGGTATATTACACACAGATTAAGATAACGACCGTGTAATACCTCTAAGTGTTATGTCATTATATAGCAATGAAGGTATATTACACACAGATTAAGATAACGACCGTGTAATACCTCTAAGTGTTATGTCATTATATAGCAATGAAGGTATATCACACAGATTAAGATAACGACCGTGTAATACCTCTAAGTGTTATGTCATTATATAGCAATGAAGGTATATCACACACAGATTAAGATAACGACCGTGTAATACCTCTAAGTGTTATGTCATTATATAGCAATGAAGGTATATCACACACAGATTAAGATAACGACCGTGTAATACCTCTAAGTGTTATGTCATTATATAGCAATGATGGTATATCACACACAGATTAAGATAACGACCGTGTAATACCTCTAAGTGTTATGTCATTATATAGCAATGAAGGTATATCACACACATATTAAGATAACGACCGTGTAATACCTCTAAGTGATGTCATTATATAGCAATGAAGGTATATCACACACAGATTAAGATAACGACCGTGTAATACCTCTAAGTGATCATATATAGCAATGAAGGTATGTACAGATTAAGATCGTGTAATACCTCTAAGTGTCATATATTATATATATTATATATATATCTATATAATATATATATATATATATATATATATATTATATATATATATATATATATATATATATATATATATATATATATATATATATATATATATATATATATATATATATATATATATATATATATATATATATATATATATATATATATATATATATATATATATATATATATATATATATATATATATACTGATATATATATATATATATATATATATATATATATATATATATTCAGACCTGAATACTGTATATGCATATAATATTATACTAAGTACTGTTAATTGATACTTGAGAACCTTATGAAACTAAAGAATAAAATACGTAAATAAATTGCAAATATATCAAGTAAGAGCTAAGCCTATATGTGTCAGCTAGTCATTGCAGCACATATCATATATTTAATAGTTGTTGAGGGCCAGGGAGGATGCAAAACTCCGTGATATGGTCCTACAAAAGGCCCAGTCGGTTACACTCCCAAAACAAATTGACAAAACAAGGACAATTTTGCATGTTCCGTAACCCATTCATTACTGGTGCCGTCATTTTCATTATATTCTGGCAACTATTATACAACATAATTTAGCTTAGGAAAGACCTCTAACTATTAAAAGGCATACACGCGATCTCAGTTAATCCTCTTAGCTACCACAGATCCTTCCTAGCCTGCACAAAAATGGTCTAAATATAGAGAGAATAAAAGTAAAAAGACGTCGCCGGTACAGAAGGGGTTAACTATACTAATGTTCCATAAACAGAAGGGGTTAACTATACTAATGTTCCATAAACAGAAGGGGTTAACTATACTAATGTTCCATAAACAGAAGGGGTTAACTATACTAATGTTCCATAAACAGAAGGGGTTAACTATACTAATGTTCCATAAACAGAAGGGGTTAACTATACTAATGTTCCATAAACAGAAGGGGTTAACTATACTAATGTTCCATAAACAGAAGGGGTTAACTATACTAATGTTCCATAAACAGAAGGGGTTAACTATACTAATGTTCCATAAACAGAAGGGGTTAACTATACTAATGTTCCATAAACATATAATCATTTGTCTGAAATAACGTCCTGCCTAGACTTAATTTTGTATTCGCCGTTTCTTTCACGATCAATATATCTGTATATAGCTGTTCAAACTTATATGTACTTTGGGGGTTAATACAATGCAATCATTATAATAAATAGTAAAATACGGTCAAACAAATATTCATGCACGATAATATCTCACCTAAAGCTTTGTACTAGCTGTACTAGAAAGAAAAAAGTTGTTACTTCAACTGTTGGACCGTTAGTCGATGAAAATGGAGAATACACCAAAGACGAAGAACAAATGAGTAATGCCCTCAATACCTTCTTTGCATCAGTTTTTACAACAGAAGACCTCAGTGATATCCCTACACCATCGCCGATTCAGATTGATAATTCAGATGTTCTAAGCAATATCACCGTTACAGAGAGAGAAGTATTGAATTGTTTAGATAAACTCAAGGTAAATAAAACGCCTGGACCTGATACAATCTCGCCTAGAGTTCTAAAGGAAGCTAAGGATGAGCTCTCTAAACCACTGACATTACTATTCAATAAATCCTTGCAGTCTGGAACTATGCCCGATCAGTGGAAGCTAGCCAACGTAACACCGATATTCAAAAAGGCAGCAAATCCCTACCCAGTAACTATCGTCCAATTAGCTTAACCTCAGTTGTATGTAAAATGCTAGAAACGGTCATACGAGACAGACTCGTAAATCACTTAGAGGAAAATAACATACTTAAAGATACTCAACACGGCTTTCGTAAAAAACGTTCCTGTTTAACAAACCTCTTAGACTTCTTCCACGATATCCTCAACCTCTACGATGAGAGTAAAGCTGTAGATATTATATACCTTGATTTTCAAAAGGCCTTTGACAAAGTTCCCCACAAACGTTTACTGCTAAAACTAAAAGCGCATGGAATACAAGACGGTGTGTTGAAATGGATAGAAAATTGGCTCAGCGACAGAAAGCAAAGAGTAGTCATAAACGGTAAGGCATCAAAATGGACCAATGTAAGTAGCGGGGTACCCCAGGGATCGGTACTAGGACCAATTCTCTTTCTAATTTACATCAACGACATAGATGAGGGTCTCACCTGTACAATCTCAAAATTTGCTGACGATACAAAAATTGCAAATAGCGTACTCTCAAAAGAACAAGTTGACGATATGCAACACAATCTAGATAAATTGTCATGTTGGGCCCAAATTTGGCAAATGAGTTTCAATGCGGATAAATGTAAAGTACTACATATCGGATACCTAAATGAGAAAGCAAACTATTCGATGAATGGCACTCAGCTTAAGAATGTAAACAGAGAAACCGATCTGGGAGTAACAATATCGAGTAACCTAAAACCGAGTCAACAATGTTCAGAAGTTGTTAAGAAGGCAAACAAAATAATTGGCTTTATAGGCAGGTCATTTGAGCATAAATCCAAAGAAGTTATCCTAACCCTTTACAATTCATTAGTCCGCCCTCTTCTGGAATACTGCGTTCAATCCTGGTGCCCTTATTACCAAAAAGATATAAACAAGCTAGAACGAGTTCAACGTAGAGTTACCAAAATGATACCTAGCCTAAAGAACAAACCATACGAAGCGTCTTAGAGAATTAAATCTATTTCCTTTAACCCAGCGCAGATTAAGAGGTGACTTAATTCAAGTGTTCAAAATCATCAAAGGCATCGACAATATGAACTGTAGTAAGTACTTCACTATCGACCAATCTAATTACACGCGGGGAAACGGTTGCAAAATTATTGGTAAATCTTTTAACTCACACGAATCTAAGAATTTCTTCTTCAATCGAGTTGTCAACTTGTGGAATGGGCTTCCCCGAAACGTTATAGACTGCATCGCCGTTGATTCATTTAAACTCCGCCTAGACAAATATCTCGCATCAAACCCGCGACTGACTCCGTTTGTAAATGAATAACTTTATTTTATCCCCCCCTCAGTTACTAACCCATCTGTCCCCTACTAACTTCCTAATCCTGCCACGGACATTAGTTCCAGGGCAGTATTTCCCTTTCCAATGTTCCCTTACCCACTCTAAACCACTGTTTGGACACTTGATCCTCAGTGTTTTGGAGGACAAGCAACCTAGAAGGGTCACTAGATCTGTTGTTGCTTGATTTCCTTTGTACTCCTTTGTACTCCTTGTACTCCTTTGTACTAAACTGACACTAAATAGCTTCTACAATAATACTGCTATGTTTTTTATTTTTTTTTATTTATACTTTGTTTTCAGATATTGACGACATGAAGACAATCCTACACCAAACCATCACGCAAAAACTAGGTAATATATATATTCAATTCAGAGGGGAAGGAGCTTTCTTTATTAGTTTATATATATGTATTGATTAATTTATTTATTCATTTAATGATATATACTTTAGTTTCCTCCCTAGAGATCCATCAAGCTTAATAAAACATCCTCAAGACCCCCCTTCGAGATCAATTTGTACATTTTTCGGTAGAAAAATGTCCAGATTAATGCCCTCCTAAATTACAGGCTCGCTATCGCTTGCCAGGAAAAACTCGACACCTAAATAGCACGAAAGGTCTTAAAATTGACCAAAAAAAAAAATGGGGCACGAATTCAAACAATCTGTTTTTACTGACCGTCGCATTCCCCCACCGAATGTACAGTACGTGTGAATGTTGGTGAAAATCCGTCAAATGGTCTAGGAAGAGTTTTGGGACAGACATTCTGGCCGGCAGGGTACCACTATACGCGGGGGGAGGGGGGGGGGGGGGATACCACTCTGCAGTTGCTAATAAACCCCAAGGTATAGTTAAGGGGAGAATTCCACTTGAGGGATTTTTTTCTTGACCCCCTTTCTCCCTCATGTTTAGCCCCATTGCTTTTGAGATTTTAAGACATTCGACCCATTAGAATTGGCGATTTTAAGAACTTTCGCCGCATTTCTGTCAATTTTAAGACTTTTCGTGCCAATTAGGTGTCGATGTACTCCTGGCGAGCGATAGCGAGCCTGTAATTTAAGAGGAACCGGCCTTCGCCGGAACATTTTCTACCGAAAAATGTACACATTTATCTTGAAAGGGGGTCTAAGGTGTGTAATTTGAAGCTTGATGGAAGTCTAGAAAACAAACTAAAAACCTCCCCTTAAAGCTGAATAGTTTACCTGGCCAGAATTTATGGATGAGAATAAACGAATTAAAACAGTAGGCTGAATGGGGCCGAATGGATACAACCCAGCGAGAGAGAGAGAAACAAAACTAAATCGAGGTGGCTCCCCTTAAGTAATTTGAAGGCAAAAGCTATAATGTCCAAACTACAACGAACGAACGTGACAGAAGACTAGAGAGATTAGGTTGTTGAATACCTGAATGGTCCATGTTATCACTTGTTACAGAAAACGGGAGCCTCATTTTGGAGAGTGACAGAAAGAGCTATTCGTTGTGGAAACATGATCCGCCGAAGAGCCCTTGTAGAAACTACGTGACCAGGTAAGTGATTAGATAAGGTACATATATATACATTTTCGGAAGTAAAGGATATATTTCTATGTTGTTTATTCATGTAATCCAGAAACATAGAAATATATCCTTTACTTCCGAAACTGAAAATAATGGTTCATTAGCATATTTGGATGTTATATATATATATATATATACTGTACCACTACTTCAGTTTCAATTACTATGTATATTTTCTAACCCCTTCTTCAGATTCCGTTAGGTTAGGTTAAGTTAAAAACCTCAGACTGGAAACATGTAACAAGTGGTGTGCCCCAAGGCTCAGTACTCGGACCTCTTCTTTTCTTGATTTATATCAATGACATTGATTATGATCTTTCATATACAGTAGGTTACAATTCAAAAATTCACAGATGATACCAATATTGCGAACATAGTGGTATATCTCTTGAATGTTCAACATATCCAAAATAATTTAGATAAATTAGCAAATTGGGCCCAAACCTAGCAAATTACTTTCAATACTGATAAATGTAAAGTACTGCATAAACAGTAGGTTACAGGAATGAAAAATCAAACTTCTCAATTAATGGTAGTCGACTCAAAATCACTAACATAGAAACTGGCATGCGACCAAAACATTAATATCACAATGTTTTAACCCACAATAATCGTGTCTACTTCAATATATTATAGCCTACATCAAAAGAAAGAGGAAAGGCCATACTTTAACATAACTGAAAAAAAAAAAAATACAAAACATTGAATGAACATAGTTGAAGATTATCCTGAATACATTTTGTCATTGTTGTGCAGACTTCAACTCGTCATTTCTGTAATATGAGAGACGGCTAAAGGCTTATGTACATGAAATATATAGTATTCTTCACACTCTTGTTACACAATTATTTTTCAAGCATTAATCTTCATTGTAAAAATATTCTCCATGCCCTTTTTCGGTGACTATAAAATTCGCTTAACCATTCTGGTGGTGTAATGGTTAAGGTGTCTAAAAATTTGTGTGTGATAACCCGGGTTCGAATCCCGGTGGATCACATATATGCTTTCATTAATTTCATTGGAGTGGAGGTGTTTGGTGGTGTGGTGAAATGAATAAAACAAAATATATATATATATTATTTCCCTTTTACTACCACCGATCCTTCTTAATTATTATCCCCCTTTACTACCACCGATCCTTCTTAATTATTATCCCCCTTTACTACCACCGATCCTTCTTAATTAATATCCCCCTTTACTACCACCGATCCTTCTTAATTAATATGCACAAAATCGTCTCCACATAGTTAGAATATAATTTCAAAAAACGTTACCGGTACAGGATTTTTTTTTTTTTTTTTTTTTTTAAGAAGAAATGGCTTAATTCTTGTTTTATTCAGGTTCGGCCAGGCTCTACCCCAGGTCAGCCTGGTATCGTACCCGTGTTCCGGCAATACCTGGACGCGCTACCTACTGGAGGCCGCTACGGGGGTCTTCACGGGATCAACCTATCATAGTGCACTCCTTATTGGAGCTGGTAGGAAACAATATATATATCTATCTATCTATTTGCTCAGGCCCATTCCCCATTTTTTTTTTTTTTTACTGGGGGTGGCCGACTCGAAACAGAATAAAGGCTCAACAAAATCTTCTGATGGTTGATAGCGTAAACACAAGCTCAATAATATATTTTAATGGTTGATAGCGTAAACACCATCTCAACAAAATCTTCTAATGGTTGATAGCGTAAACACAACCTCAACAAAATCTTCTAATGGTTGATAGCATAAACACAAGCTCAACCAAATGTTCTAATGATTGACACCATGAGGACATTTTTTAAGTGGGTAGGTCACAGCAAATGGCTTAAGGGAGTAGGGTATATATATTTATTAATTAATGTATATTTGTTTTATATTATTGTTTTAGTGTCCTCGCTAGACCTCCATAAAGCTTAATAAATTATCCTCAAGAGGGAAAAAGGGGCCATCAACTTATCTTTATCCATGTTTGTTTGTTTGTTTCTGTAGGATATCTGGGAGAAAGGGTGGATGGGAACAGCGGCACTACCCTCGTTCAGAAGGTCTTAATATTGACACCAAAAATGGGATCTTAAAATCGCCAAACTAATGGGCCGAACGTCTCAAAATCTGATAACTACTGGGGCTAAACATGAGGGGAAAAGGGGGCCAGCAATTCCCTTTATTATCCATGTGTGTTCGTTTGTTTCTGTAGGATATCTGGGAGAAGGGACGGACGAGAACAGCGGCACTACCCTCGTTCAGGTCTCAATATTGACAAATAAATGGGGTGAAGACATAAACTAGCCAAACTAATGGGCCGAACGTGGGGCTAAACACGAGGGAAAAGGAGGCCAGCAAGTTCCTTTATTATCTATGTGTGTTCGTTTGTTTCTATAGGATTTCTGGGAGAAAGGGCGGACGAGAACAGCGGCACTACCCTCGTTCAGAAGACCCACGGTGCCTCCCTCTACACCAAGAACCTCAACAATTATCGAGAGCGCTACGATTTGATTGACGGGACCCAGCCTGCTATTCTCCTCATTCGAAACCCGGCCAGGTATTGTGGGACTCAAAAAGATAAAACAAAATATGTGGGACTGGAAAATAGGTTGTTAATTTCCTCGTTAAACTGCATAAAATCATCTAATTATACCCAAATTCAAAGTAAAAAAGGTGTCATGGTGCTGAAGAGTATCATAGGTCCTTGTTAAACTGCATAAAATCATATAATTTTAGCCAGAAAGGGATAATCTCCAAAGAAAACGGTAACACTATGATAACGTAATTTAAGGAAGCCCACCTCGCTTTTTTCTCTTTCTCTCCCTCTCTCTTTGGCTTGCATCCAATCGGCCCCTTTCAGCCTACTGTTTTAAGACGTTTACCCCCATCCAGTTGTCAATATTTTCCTGGCGAGCGGTAGTGAGCCAGCATTATATATTTTTTTTTTGACAGCAAGCTAAATTTGTAAATTTTTCGATAGAAAAATGTCTCCGGCGAAGCAGGATTTCTCCATACAATGCTAGCTTGCTATCGCTCGCCAGGAAGAAATCGACAACTGGATGGGGATAAAATTCTTAAAACAGTTGACTGAATAGGGCCGAATAGATACAAGCCAGAGAAAGAGAGAAAGGCTGAGAAAGATAAACAAAATAGCCGGTGACCCCCCTTAATCGCTCGTTGTTTTTTATACTCAGCTCGTAGCCTTATAATAATTGCTAGAGATCCTTCCTAAACTGAATAAAATCTATTAGGAGTAGCCAGAATGCAGTAACAAAAAAAATATATAGGTCGACGGTACAGAAGGGGATAATCACTGTTCTTTTCTTCCTTTTTTCTCCTTTACTCAGAGCCATCGTCTCTTACTGGCATTACAAAAAGACGGGTTCCAAAATCAAGCAGGCTCCCGAGGAAAGCTTAGGATCGCAGAGTAAGTATATATATAACGCATTATTATTATTATTATTATTATTATTATAAGTCATATTGCTTAAGGGGACATGGGCCGTTTTTCTGGACCACTTTCTCCCTTGTGTTTAGCCCCATTCGTTTTCAGATGTTAAGATGTTTGCCGCATTAGTTAGTCGATTTTAAGACTTTTCGACCCATTTCTTCGTCAATATTTAAACCTTTCGTGCTATTTAGGTGTCTATTTTTTCCCTGCCGAACGATAGTGAGCCTGTAATGTTGGAAGAATCGGCCTTCGGCCGGGACATTTTTCTACCGAAAAATTTACAAATTAATCTAAAAAAGGGATCTAATGGATGTTTTTTTTTTTTTTTAAATTTGATGGAGGTCTAGGGAGGAAACTAGAAAAATAATGAATACATGCAAAAATCGCCCAAATTGTGAACCATCCGGGGTTAAGGGGATAGCCATGGCTATATTTTGGTGTCTATATTTAACTATCTATCTATCTATATACTCTGGCCCAATCCCCTGAGTATATAGATAGATAGATAGATAGTTAAATATATACACCACATTTAACTATTTTATTTATTACTTTCCTCGCTAGACCTCCATCAAACTTAAATAAACACCACCTGGATCCCACGTCAAGATAAATTTTAAATTTTTCGGTAGAAAAATGTCCGGGTTTCTCTTAAAATTACAGGCTCGCTATCGCTCGCCAGAAAAAAAATCAACACCTAAATGGCACGAAAGGTCTTCATATTGAAATATAAATGGGACGAAAGGTTTTAAAATCGACAAACTAATGGGCCAAACGTCATAAAATCTGGAAACTAATGGGGCTAAACATGAGGGAGAAAGGGGACCAGAAAATCGGCCCATCTCCCCTTCAAGGGGTGCCCCGGGGGGTTAGTGGTTATATTTTGGTCTATTTAATTAGACATTCATTTACTTATTTAGTTTCCTCGCTAGACCTCCACCAAGCTATAGAATAGACAAGCAAAATAGACCCCCCCCCCCATCAAGATATATTTGTATATTTTTTGCTTAACCCATTCTGTACCGGTGATGTCCTTTTCATTATCTTCTGACAATTGTTGGACGATTCCATTCAGCTTAGGAAGGACGTCTGTCCATACAAAAGGCTAGAGACTATCTCAATTATTCCATTTAGCTACCATATCCCACTCAGTCCCAGAGATGTCCTTTCCATCATATTCTGGCAACTACTAAACTATTTTATTCAGCTTAGCAAGGACCTCTAGCAATTAATAAGGCTTCAAACTATCTCAGCCAACCCTGTTAACTACCACAGATCCTTCCTAAGCTGCATAATATCGTCTAAATATAGCTAGAATAAAATATTACATACGTCGCTGGTACTCAAAGGGATATATCCTTCCTGTACTTCATAAAATCGACAAAATGTAGCTGAAATCTAGCACAAAATACGTCATCGGTACAGAAAGGGTTAAGGGGGGGGGTTATATTTTGGTATATTTATTTATATATTAATTATTTTTTTAGTTTCCTCCATAGACCTCCATCAAGCTTTAAAATAACACCCCCTTTAATATACTTCCATATATACTTTTAACCCCTTCTGTACCGGTGACGTCCTTTGTATTTGATTTCAACTACATTTACACGATGTTATGAAGCTTAGGATGGATGTATGGTAGCTAAGAGGATGAATGGAATGAGTCTGTAGCCTTAAAATTACTAGACGTCCTTCCTAAGCTGAATAAGATCGTTTAAATATAGCTAGAATAAAATGAAAAACGTCGCCGGTATAGAAGGGGTTAATAACTTAGTTAGCCTCACGAACAAACTGGTCGGCTTCTGCAATAACCTGTTGTTTCCATTCAATAAACGATTCATTTGTTTCAATAACCCGCTTATTATTTTCAATAACCCGCTTGTTCTCCTCAATAAGCCAGTTGGCCTTTTCAATAGCCTCGTCGGCCTGATTCTTAAACCGATTGGCCTGTTCAATAGCTTGGCAGAACTGGTGCATATCCTCGATAAACTTACTCATATCGTGGTTGGCCTTGTTGAATTCATTCATGTTCTTTATGGTCTCTGTAATAAGCTGGTTTTCCTTATTAGTACGGTCGGTGGCTATTTTTACATTTTCATTTAATCTTCTATTTGCCTGGTTGGCCCCAACAGTACCATGATAAGCTTGTTCAATAGTCTGCTTGGCCTTCTCAATAATCTGAAGGACCTCTTCAATGCTCTGGTTGGCATTGTCAACAAGATCAATTGTAGACTTGTGAAGAGTTTTCTTCCCCCTTTTCCATTCAAGTTCAATGCAATTAAAATCCTTTGCAAGTTTTACTTGCACCGCTGACTCAAAGGTATACACCAGTGTTTCATTCACATACGCCCAATTTTGCTTGTGGAGGATGATTTTTGCCTGTGTTTTGAAGATATTCCTACGCCAGTATTTGCAGATTCGCCATCGTGTTTTAATCTTCAGTATTTCGGGGAGTTCATGAAGATGAGGTGATAGCGGGGGAGAATAGTTAAGACTGTATAGGCTTGAGGTAGGCATGATAAAAGTATGGTGTCGAAGGATTCGGTTTAGGCCTATATCAAACTAAAAAATAACTTAATTCAACCAAAACTATAGGCCTAATAATACTAATAATATTTAATAGGCCTATTTATAAATAAAACTAATATGCAAATGTTATATATTATAGCTAACTGGAAGGGAAACAATATATAAATGTTATACAATGCAACACTGGGAGAGAACACGACACAATGCTAACGAATCAACTAACAGAGAGCGAATAAACTCCCTCTTGCTCAAGCTCCGATGTGTCGATACTTTCAAGTAAAATATCGACATCGCTTGTGTTTTTATATTGGCTCACATTTAGTGGATAGGGTACCTAACTATATTAATCGTATGTATATTCATTCATATTTGTTAACAAACGGGTTAATTGTACATGCAGTTGTTTTAAAAAATATATAATAGTAAATTATTTGGGTATATTTATATTTTATGTAGATACCCATAAATATGTATTCGTTTTCTCTAATAATCGTATAAGAAAATGGATTTTACATGAGTAACTAAATTATAAAGTAGAAGTGCCGCTTTGCCCAAAATCATAACGACATACTGGTACTCAAATTTTGAGATTAGTAAGAAAATGTATACATTTTTCGGTAGATGGCCAGTTCTTCAAATTATCGCTCTGAGGAAAAAATCGACACCGAAATAGCACGAAAGGTCTTAAAATTGTCAACGAAATGGGGAGAAAGGTGCTAAAATCGCCAAAGGGGGACTGGACGACTCGGCCTATGGGACAACTCGGCTCGGACAGCTCGGCCCACTTTTGGACAACTCGGCCACGACGGCGAGACAGCTCGGCCAATTATTTGAGACAGCTCGGCCATGACGGCGAGACAGCTCGGCCTATTATTTGAGATAGCTCGGCCATGATGTCGAGACAGCTCGGCCTATTATTTGAGACAGCTCGGCCCCATGTTATGCTATGGGGCAATTTTTTTAATATAGTCGTGAAAAAACCTGTAGCCTTGAAATTCGTGATTGTATCTAACCTTGTGATATAGCCGTGAAAAAGCCTGTAGCCTTGAAATTTGTGATTGTATCTAACCTTGTGTGTATATATATATATATATATATAATGACGATCAGACTAAAACACGCCCATTAATAGGAAAAATCACAACCATTTTAATTTTCAGCCAATGGTGATTAGCATATTTCCCATTTTTATAGAAATCAGTTACTTTGCAAATAGAGTAGCGAAATATAGAGTGATCATGAAAACGTGACATTACGGTACCCCTCGAGGTTCATGTCGCCTTTTTTATTAATTCCGGCTGTCATTAGACGA
The DNA here is from genome assembly GCA_032716605.1 of Paralithodes platypus. Taxonomy (NCBI): domain Eukaryota; kingdom Metazoa; phylum Arthropoda; class Malacostraca; order Decapoda; family Lithodidae; genus Paralithodes; species Paralithodes platypus. The sequence goes on along the minus strand of CM064528.1, from coordinate 13,686,128 downwards.
TCTCATACAGCTTAGGAAGGATCTGTAAGTGTTGAAATGCTGAAGACTGTCTAGAATAACCGCCTGTCTTCCATATATCCTTACTAATCTAAATAAAATTACCTCATAATAGACAAAATACACTGTAAAGTGCGTCATGATCCTCAAGGGGTTAACATGATGATGATAGAAGACAATCATATATTTTCATTCCTGATCCTACCTACAGTATATGTCCCTTTTTTATTTATTCGTTCTAGGAAACATTTATCCTCTAAGTCATCCATTAGTATTCTCATTAATATTATTGACCTACCGAATCATTTGTTGTTAGCCATTTCTAGACCGGTACTTTCTGGATTTGAATGATCAGTTGTAGGACTTTACTACATTACGGTTTTACTGGGCCGAGCTGTCTCGCCGTGGGCCGAGCTGTCTCGTTTTTACTGGGCCGAGCTGTCTCGCCGTTGGCCGAGTTGTCCTGGCCGAGCTGTCCCGTGGGCCGAGTAGTCTAGCAACCTCGCCAAAGTAATGGGCAGAACATCTTAAAATTTCCAAAACAAATGGGGCTAAACACGAGGGAGAAATGCATCCCAGTAGCTTGACAGGGGAAATTAATTAACACTATCTGGCGTCGTCTTAAGGTTATTGCGATATTTGGTTTAACCTCTTCTGTACCGGCGACGTATTTTTACTTTGTTCTGGCTACTATTAGACGATTTTATTCTGTTTAAAAAGGGACTCCAGCAATAAACAGGCTTCGAACTATCTCACTTAACCCTTTATAGTACCACAGATCCTTCTTAAACTGCACAAAATCGTCTAAACATAACTAGAATAAAATTAAAAGAACATCGCCGGTACAGAAGGGGTTAATTATTGAGAATTTGGCTAGTTTTTTGCCATTTTTGAGCAATATAGTTAAGGGGATATTTTCCACTTGAGGGATTTATTTATGGACCCCTTTCTCCCTCATATTTAACCCTATTGCTTTTGAGATTTTATGACGTTCGCCCCATTAGTTTGACGATTTTAAGAACTTTCGCCCCATTTGTCAATTTTAAGACCTTCAGTGTCATTTAGGTGTCGATTATTTCCTGGCGAGCAATATCGAGCCTGTAATTTAGGAGGAACCGGCCTTCAGCCAGAACATTTTTCTACCGAAAAATTAAAAAATTAAAAATTAAAAAGCTTGATGGAGGTATAGGGAACAAACTAAAAACCTCCCTTTTAGTTTCCCCCATACTCTAACAAAAACACCTTCCCAGACTTCCTTCAAACTAAAACAAAGTGCCCACCCAGACTACCTTTAAGCTAAAATTGTACACGCTCGCTATCGCTCGTCCAGAAAAAACTCGACACCTGAATGGGGTGAAGTGTCTTACTATCGCCAAACTAATGGGTTGAATCATCTTAAACTCGCCACACTAATGGAGCAACACAGGGAATGTCCATTAACCCGGGAGCTGCGGGGAGACTCTTAAGAGTTCCCCCGGCGCACTGCGGGGAGACTCTTAAGAGTCAGAGAAAACAAAAATCAACTTTTGACATCGAAAAAAAAAAAAAATTATATTTTTTTTTTTTATTTTTTTTTTTTTTTTTGGCCCCTGGGCCATGCAAAATCTCAGTCCTCTACCTCCCCTCCTTCCCCACTTTCCTCCTCTCCTTCAGTTATCACCTATTTTCCCTGTTATTCCCTTATTCTGAGGTATATTTTCGTGCTAACATTAGAAATCCGATTGGAGGGTGTGGTCATCACTGATAGCAAGCGAGTGCAAGAGAGAGAGAGAGAGAGTATCGATCGACTGTGTCTCAGTGGCCTTGGGGGAAATTGGCGGGAAAGCAGATTGCCTCACCCATACATTATACAACTCGCGGGCTATATCTCCGATTTTGACCATCCAAACGCTGTTTTCACTCGTTTTATTGTTGTTTCAGGTTAATACCTTTATAATCAACCCATAATAGGCGCATATGGATAAGTATTAATGCTATTAATGGCACAATGAATATTTTAGTGACGGAAACACCTCAAATACGTCAGCACAGGGGGACGTTTCCAATTACCCCCATGCGCACTTCAGAGGTTAAGGAGAGATTTTCACTTGATGGATTTTTTTCTGAACCCCTTACTCCCTCGTTTAGCCCCATTAGTTTTGAGATTTTAAGACCTTCGTCCCAATAATTTGGCAATCTTAAGACCTTTCGCCCCATTACTGTCAATTTTAGGACCTTTCGTGTCATTTAGGTGTCGATTTATATATATGTATATACAGTATATATATATATACAGTATATATATATATATATATATATATATATATATATACTGTATACAGTATATATTATATATACAGTATATATATATATATATATATATATATATATATATATATATATATATATATATATATATATATATATATATAAATCGACACCTAAATGACACGAAAGGTGTCATGGTATTTTTAGGCCTCCCTCTTAACCCGTGGAGCCCCGGCTAGTTTTGTAATGTTTGTTCACCAGAATCCGGCCGGTATTCAAAAAATGGATTTATTCCAGAAACAATAGCGAATGGGTTAGGGATGAAGGAAAAACCACGAAAAACCGCTCAAAAAGCTTAAAGAATGGTCCTACAGAGCCCCCGAAAACGTATTTTACAAGAGTAAAAAATTGAAGGCAATTACCCCCAAAATCCAAGTTATTGCGCGCTCACGCGCACGCACGTGGACTTTGAGAGTTTTCAACCATCGGCACGGTTGCGTGGGATACGTACACAGTTCCCATACAAATCTGAGCCCTCTTGAGTGGCTACACCTGAGGTTACGGTCGGCGCAATTAGGGTGACGCGCCAGGCGCGTCTCTGGGGCTGTGCGTTACATACATCGCCGACGCATCAGACGCGTAGCTGGGGCTGTACGGGTTAAGAGCTTTGCCGCCGTCGCCCAGTAAAACCTCTTAAGAGCTTTTCCGCCATTTACGGGTTAACTAACTTATATCTAATTACTTGGATCGATTTCACTAGCGATTGTCAAATTATGGTTTAAGTAACACCCTGTTCTTAACATTAATCACCAATTACAAACACTAACTGATTGTCAAATTATGGTTTGTCAGTTTAGATATATAGGGCAGGACTTTTTCTTTCTGTCTTGTGTAGGCCAATCAACTTTAATTTTCCATTGCCTTTGTTCTGCCTCCACAGCTTTCCACATGTACTTCAACAACGGCCTGGCACGATGGGAGAGCCTCATACTGGACCGCTTACTGGGCTCAACCGCACCCGTATATATCCTCTACTATGAACACCTACTGGCACACCCTATCCCAACCATCAGGAACGTCTGTACCTTTCTGGGGTAAACTATTTCTATTTCATGTATTCATTTGTTTCTGCTGCTGACGTTCTTGTAATCCATTGACAGGTTTTTAGTTACTCCCTAGACCTCCATCAATCTTTAAAAATATATCCCCTATACCCCCCATCGAGATAAATTTGTACATTTCTCGGTAAAAAAAATTACCGGCCAAAGTCCGGTTCCCCCTAAATTACAGGCTAGCTATCGCTAGCCAAGAAAAATCAACACCTAAATGGCACGAAAGTTCTTGAAATTGACAGAAATAAGGTCTTAAAATCACCAAACTAATAGGGCAAGCATCTTAAAAGCTCAAACTAATGCGGCTAAACATGAGGGAGATAGGGTTCAGAATAAACACCCTCTTACCGTAAGTGAAATTCTCCCCTTAACTCTTATTGCATAATAGTCCACAAAGTTCCTCCTGCTTGATTGAGTGTTTTATAATCTTTTGGAAATCATCATCATCATCAAATCTGACGCCCCGCTTCCAGAGGAAGCACCCCAAAAGGAATGGCCATGGCAGAAACTGCCTCCAGGCTCCCAGACATGCCCCGACTGACCCACTCCACAGTGCCATTTCCACTAAGTGGATTATGACCATGAACACTGAAGGAGCAGACCCAGAGCAGTCCCTCACCCGGATGGCAGTTTCACCACTGTTTTGCTATTTTATTTACCCAAGTGGGGCCCTGGCTGGAAGCATACCAAGCACAGTAATTTTCTGAAGATAGGAACCAGTGGTCCACTTCTCCAGAGGCTTTTTTGGAAATATATAATATATTTCATCATTCAGCTTTAACCCACTCTGTACCAGCGACGTCTTAATCATTATATTCTGGCATCTATTAGATAATTATATTCAGCGTTGTAAGGATCTGTGGTAACTCCATATGGGAGACGGTTTGGAGTAGGATCCATCTTATGTAGTCAGTATCGGCAACAAAACAAAATTAGAAATAAAGTAAAGAATTTGTAGTATGATTGAAGGGGCTATTTGATCCATC